>OU744450.1:4711277-4999029 GCA_916610825.1 Haliclystus octoradiatus
ATATTTTTTTCTTTTGTTTTTGTTGAATCGGTCATTCATAAAAGTATATTTTGGGTATCTTTTTCATCATGTGAAACATTTTTATGGTCTTTCTGCTTCCCGGGAGCACAGCTATCAACTTCGTTTGATATAACATTTCCCATAATGAAGCTGTACTTGAATAAATCATTGGATTAATCAAGGTACATAGATTAATAATACAATAATTATCAAATTATCCAAGGCTGATTTTCAGGACAACGAAAAATAACCAACCTTGTCGCGTTTATCCCCCCAGCTTGATAATGCTCAACATAACGCTCAATCTTGTTGGGTAACTGTTAATGAACAGATGTTAGGTTAACCTGTTCGCAAATTCACTGTCAAATGTTAACTTGGTGAACCAATAGAGTTTGTAAACTTGTTGCCAAATTTGTTGACAAAAACGTGTTTTTGCTAATTCAGAGTTCATGCGCCGATCTGGCAGCCTCGCTATCGTAAAAGAATCCATGGCAAAGAAAAGACCAGAATAAAATCATAGCGACAATAATTGCAACAATACATTACGATCACAAATTTTATTAAAAATAATTTACAGTAAAGGATTCCGCAATTAATTTTACGTTTTTCTAAGCATTTTGAGTGTATTATTTTTGCTGTTTTACATGCGCTTACGAATATATCAATATTAAAATACTAAATAAAATATTATTATTAAACAAATATAACTTGTATAAGTATATACAGTATAATATGATATTTATATTATGTATGTATGTTTTTTTATCAAATCAATCGCTGAAGAAATTGCTTTTCCGCTTAGTATACTTTATAATCCTTCACTGACATTTGCAAAAATATTTGATAAACCACCATAACAGCCCCTATCTTTAAAAAAGGCAAGACCAGTCATTATCAGCAAAAAGTTTGATGTCGCAGCCTCCCACACAACTTAAATAACAGTGGTCCTATAAATGAATCCTTGAGGTACACCACTGGTTACAGATGATTCAGGCGATAATTTCGAATAAACGGATACAGCTTGAATACGATTTAGCAGGAATGCTTATACATACATAATATAAACTATATTATCTTGAAAAGTCATCCAAAATTAATGTTCCCAAATTGCTTAATGTGCACATGTTTGTATTTCCCTGTAAATCTGTTTATGTCCCCCAACTAAACAAGCACTTGTGCTTACGGCGACCATCAGTTATGTTATCTGTAATTAATTGGAAATGTAATATTGTTATAATTTATGCGTCTCTTTACGACTGCCCTTCATGGTGACAACATTAATTTGCAAAGCTGATCCACCTTCATAGAGGCTCTGTTAATTACGGACTAGTGAACTCTTCGTTCATCATCCTCTCCCTGATTGTGGCCAGTTACAGTTGTTACCATCAAAAACACATCTTAGAATCTGCTATGTACGCGTGTGTGTGTGTGTGTGTGTGTGTGTGTATAATTTTATTTCGATTCGTAATTTTATTTCGTGTGGTAACCCTTTAGTAATATAGATTCATTCCACTCATTACATATACATATGACCTGTAGCCATGCATTTGGTTCGTTTGAAAATATTGTGTGATAGTCAGATCATAGCATTTTTCATTTGACATAATTTATTTATTTAGAGTATATATTTTTATTATTGTCAGATATTATTTCTCGCTTGACAGTCTTTTCATATAGTAGAATAATGCATCATGCTATATTGTGGCTATAGCATTTTAATATTCACATACTTTATATAAATTTTTGATGATACTTTATGATCCCTATATATTGCCTTTTGTTAACGTAATTACGAAACTTTTTGTTATTATTTTAATCGGTATCTAACGTAAACTCCAATGAAAGACACCAATTTGGCAATATAGAGACTGAGCTTTGTGTTTTCAATGCCAATACGAGGCTTTCGCAGCAGATGTCTGCGCCCTCTCTATTCTTACACCTAGGTTATACGCCATACTTTCCATGAGCCGTGCTAGAAAATTCTGGCACACCTCTAGGCTCATGTCGATCGCAAATTTTGGGATATACGACGTACTTTTGCAGGCGTGCTTGATTATTCTCGTGTGTGCTACACCGGAATCAAGTTACATATCATTCATTCTACAACCAAAAAATGGCAGCCGCCTTAAGATAAATCATTAATTGCTGCTGACATAGACAACTTCATTGAGGTTTCATTCAATGCTATGTATACTGCTTTAGAAAAGAAATAAGAATTTATTGCAGATGATGCGTTATCGACTATTTTGGTCTTTGTTGTTATCCGAAAGGAATGACAAAACAACTCGAACGACCACATTTCTCAACGATCAATGTTGAATGTTGATGCCGTCGCTTGCCATGCGTTCAAGAATGATTTACATTTAACGTTTAACAATATAATATGTTATTCTAAAAGGTTTTTACAAGACCCCAAAGAAAGATTAAACTGACTTTTCAGCTTGATCATTGTCTATACATTTTAGCAATTTGTTTCAAGTAAATTTACATGGTTTTTGCTGGAATAGAATTTACTTTGTTACTGTGCATGTTAATTTCATTCGTAAAAATTTACACAATATTTAACCATAGTTAAATCATGTTTCACATTTTATCTGCTGTTTTCAATCAGTATTATAGTATTTAACAGTATCTACTGCACTCTCTTTCAGTCCTGTGGAAAAATCATATACACTTTGATTCGGGTTTGTTTACCAGTTCAACAACGACGAAAGAAACGCTATCATCAAATTTCATTACTGTTACCTAGCAACTTGGGTGAAAGCGATAATATTATATACACAACCCCCGTATTATGTCAAAAATAGCATTTTATCTCCTTTTCACTATGCTTTACATGTATGTAACGATTAATTATCAAAACTGAAATGAATTATCAATGTTGTTCTGCATTTTTAATTCCTTCTCATGACTATTTTGTTTCATTGACATTCTCTTTGACAAGACATACTGTAGGCTACGAATGGGAGCGAAGCGACCTCTTTGAGGAAGCCGAAGGCTGACTGGCCCCGGGCGCAGGCCGCAAGCCGAAGGCTTGTATGCAATAATCGTGTTGTCGAAAAATTTAGACAAAGCTGCTAATCACTTACGAACAGCTGGTACTCTCACAAACAAAATTCTTCTATCCAATCAGATTCTTACTTATCACATCACGTAGTCCATGCAGAATATTTAAACACTCCACAAGTAAAACTTCAGAAAAATCTTCATCCTTCACTACGATTATTCGAGAATTGAGATACACAACGATGGAAACCATCTTGTATGTTATATTGTTTTTCATCATATTCGATGGTAACAAAGCCTTGGATAAGAAGTCGGTGAAATTTATACGTTCTACTGGATCAAAATTCACTTCAGAAAGCAGAACTTTCTCTCGATCTTTATTAAAATGTCTTGTAAAGTGTTTGGATAGCCGCACAACTATTTGCCGTCGCATAATATTGGAGAATGATATCAGCGGAAGCGAGCCAAGATGTGGAATTTCAAACACATTCGCAGCATTGAAAGTTTCTTCAGAAACGTCAATTCCACAGTTATATTCCGTAAGTGACTCAATATGAAGCAGTAAATTATGTCTGCCATTTCTCGAACCAAAATACGTAGAATATTCATGTAAATATGTATATTATATATATAGTCAATCAGGCAATTAGAATAGATACAATTCCGGTTCATGGGGGAAATGGGGACATATATATACAGTAGCAATGACCTTATATACCTCATTATAACATATGTGATTTTATTTTACTGGCCACGTGTTTCGTCCTTGCCAAAGGACTCATCAAAGACCTTTCTGATGTTTATAAATTTTTGTTGGCGTACTATAATCTGGTGTATGTTGCTAACATTTATCATAACCTCATCAACTTTACCATTACACTGCAGTGATATTTTTCAGCATAGCTTTTGCAAAGTTTTTGATCGCTATATTATGTAGTTTCTGCAAGAAACTGTACTCTTATTATGTTGGTATTTGTTATAATCTATATTGAAGTACCATATGTTTATTTTTATATAGGAATGGATGAACATGAATCTAGGTAAGTTTATTTATAGTTCTAGTTAACAGTTATGCAACGATCAACCACCGTGTTTACTCCAGTTCATACGACACCAAATTTGGAGAATTATGGATATACAAACACTGGCAAACACATGGGCACTGTCGAAAACGTGCTCTGTCCAGGCCACGATTTCGAAGTCTCATTTCCAAAACCCAATAACGGTGTGTCGAAAAGTTTGTGTCCCTGGTCTAGGCTCCGTACGTGATAACAACTTGTAAATAAAATTCGTACGGAAACAATACCAATGAAATAATCTCTATATATTAAATATTAATAGAAAACAATGAAATGGTTTAGCAAATGGCAACAAAGAAAGTGGCTTTCAGTTAGCGATCGAAATTTTCGGACACAAGCCCTTCTATCCGGTCATTATAGCCGTGTTTAGGACTCAATTACAACCTAATCTTATTATTATTATTGCAGCATATCAGCTATTGCGTGCAGAGTCTGTTTGTTTTGAAACCAAAGGTGATAAACCTGGACGCTTCATGTTTAATTTCCCATCTGGAGAGTATAAGTTAAAATTTGTCCATGAGTCTGGCGAAGTGACATGTAAAACTGGAGTACCTCGCGTGCCATTTGGTTGTATAGGCAATGCTGGTCCAATTGTAAACATGGTGAATGTGATTAATGGAATAACTAATGATATATTGATACCATACACTGGATTTACGGAATACAAAGGTCCTGCAGATAATCCCATTTTTGTTGCTACTGAGGCCTACTACATGTTTCACCAATCAGTGGAGTATGAAATTTGGTATAAGACTGATTACGAAGACGTATCTGAGCACGATAATAGCGGAAGATCATGTGCGTACATTTTTATTGCATCTCTTTAATTAATGAGATATTATTTAGGAACATTTCAGGAACAAGCAACATTAGCAAGTTAATTTAGTATTAATATATAAATATTAATTTAAGGAGCTGTAGAATAGAACATTTTAAGATTAGTTATTTATGGTTTTATGGTTTCATGTAATTTACATAAGTCACATTTTATTCATTATTTATTGGTTAATTATTAAAATGACATGAGTGTAAACAAAACTGTAAATTGTAATCTTTTTTATTAAATCATCGAATGTAATACTGATCGCTGTTTGATTGTTTGTATCAGAGTACATGAAACTGAGCATCGTTTTCTATTAGTTGAATATATCATCCAAATAAACATCAATAACAAGTAATTGATTTTCATCTAGAACGACTTTGAGAAAGCATAACATTATTATTTTAAGTAAAATGTAAATGATTATAATATAACATAATCTATAATTTAGAAGAAATCTACACATTACATTGATATCAAATTAAAACTTGTCTATAGATTTTCAGATTATTCACTATCGAAGCAACATTGATAATTAATGCAAAGCTGTTATTAGAAAAATAGATTTGTTTAACTTCGAGAGTGCTGTAACATTAAATTAATTCAGTATAAGGTAAAATAATTGTCGTCGTTAAGACTGTATCACCCTACCGAATGCATTCCTAACATTTTTCTATTTCTATTGGGAAGCACGGGTCTATTCACTATATATCGATATGTCTCACTATTTTTATAAGAGCAATTATTGTAAATGCTGTTTATTGTAGGCATTTATTTATATTCTGATAGAAAGTTTCTTGGAATAACATTTTATGGCAAAGTGTAAAACTGTTTATCGCTATCTTTTATCATGAAATTAATCAAGCATATACCCGATTTCTATTTTTAATATTGGTTTTTAAAACTACCTAAAATGGTTATCGCAGCAATAGACTAAGATAGAATTGATAAATCATAATTTGAAGATCAATAATGTCTATATACTTTCCATTCCATCGCCGTTTTTTAAAATCCGTCCTGAAGCAGAACGCATATAAATAGCGTATAAATATATTAGCCAACCACTACACCATTAAAGTTCTCAATGAGATCCTCAACGATCTTCTATTCTTGTGTATAGAATATTCTTGGGTATAGAATATTCTTGTGTATCAACCAAACGCAAAATTGTTTCCAAAAAGGTATAAGAACATCTGATCAATCATTTGTTTGTCATGTATACTATCAAAATGTATTCCATTGCAAATGTCAGCTATAGTTGCTAGCTTTAAAAATGTTGTGATCATTTCCATATATGATATATACTCTTTCGTAAACATTGAAAACTGATGGAAGCTTAGTACTTGAATAGGAAACCAAGCATAAATGGAACAAAACAATTGTTGTCTGGGGGAGTTGTAAACAACAACATCTTGATCGTCTCCAAAGGCTCCAGAACAGAGGTATAAGGACAGTGCTCCAGTGTCATTACATGACCTCTGTCTCAAATATGCTTAGTCAGCTTGAATGGCTAATCATCAAGGACAAGGTGACTTTCAATCAGCTTTCCTGGGCTCATAAAGTTAAATTTAATCAAGCTCCTCCTTATCTATCCACCCTCTTCTCTTGCATTGCATTGCAAAAAAATCAATTACAAAAATTACAATCTGTTCAAAATTCGGCTGCACGTCTGCTCACTAGAACTAAAAAATACGACCACATAACACCTGTTCTAGTAGATCTCCACTGGCTTCCTGTCGCTCAAAGGATAAAATTTAAAATATTAATTACAACCTACAAAGCATTGAATGATATGGCACCAACTTATATCCAGGAATTGTTATATTTATACAAGCCTACTCGAGCGTTACGATCAGCAGACAAGAAGCTCCTTGTCCAGCCAAAATGCAATTTAAAAACGTACGGAAACCGGGCATTCTGTTACATGGCCCCCGAGTTATGGAACAGTTTAACTATTGACATCCATAGTTGTACATCTCTTTCTGAGTTTAAAACGAACATTAAAACCTTCCTGTTTAAGGAGGCTTACAAGTTATGAAGCTCAGTTAATTATTTGATAATTTACATTTAGTATTAGTCAAAGCATAGTCAACAGTAAAAAAAAAAAAAAAAAAAAAATTATTCATTAAAGTAATCTAGTGTTCAAAGATTGTATAAATTAAGATTTAAGATTTCACCAAGATATTATATTGTTATAATATACCTAACTGATATATACCCTTCATACCTATTATGGGGGTTCTATTATAATTTCTCGATACTAATTAACTATATTGTAAAGCGCCATTGGATTATTCTAAGAAATGGCGCGATATAAATTCATTATTATTATTATTATTATTATTCTCTTCTACGTACACCACGAAAACACCAATTGATTACTACGTACACCAACAATAATATTTACATTCAACCAAGTCATCGTCACTCTTTTCAGTCAGCTGGTGCTCGCAAATGGAATGATCTGCCAAACTCGATAGAGGATATCACTGATAGTAGGCTTTCCCAAAAATTATGTAAATCAAATCTAGCATGTAAAGATTAATCATTCACTAATCCACTGTTTTGTCTATATTGTAATTATTTTTGTATCTATTATAATTTTATTATGTATAAGCCCCTTGAAAAAAGCCAAACGGCTTCAAGGTTTCTCAATAAATGATGATAATGATGATAACACAAAGTAGGGATAAAGATGGATGTGTTAATTTGTGCAGATGATCAAAGATTTTTGTTTAATTTCCTCGCGATCAGATCAAGTTCATAAATCATATAAAATCCAAACTTACTAGAAAAACTATTGCAATAGCAACAGCTGACGAAGTTTCAATCACAAATAGGCTAGGTCCACAAGGCCCATTATTCTACTCCTCTACTTCGATCTATATACCCTATACGAAACAACCGTTGGTAAAGTGGAGTACAGGGGCATGTGGCACTGGTTTAGATCATTATTTGTGATCACTTTGAGTTGTGTTGATTATCACAAGGTTCAACATTAACAGATGTCAAAGTAAAACTCAAATTACTCTCTATAAACCGTATAAATATATTAGTTATGAAATGTCAACATTATTATTAAGCAAAGCAAACATTTATTGATTAAATACGATTAGTGCACATTACAACAAATATAATGTTATATTTTTACTTTCAAAATTTGTTCATAGAAATGACGTGTTCATTGAAACAGCATCATTGAACAATCTTAACAAAATTATTTAAAATATAGCAGTAACAGATGTTTTAGGCAGACCACATATATCAGTTTCCCAAGCAGATAGCTGGTTAATAAATCCTTGTTTTGGACGAATATCATTCTTGCAATTTGCGACATGGACCCACGCATCCTATATGTGATAACAGAGATTAAATTGAAGTATTGAAATCTGAAACAGATTTCAAGAAGGTCATAATATATGCAAAAAAGTGGAATTAATAAAGCGGTAACAGGTTTTGAAAATAAAATATTGATGGCAAAAGTATTTTATAATAAAGAGTCAGTGAATTGTTATGAAGTAGAGAAAGAAGAAGAAGAAACTGCAGTACTAAGAGAAGGTCTTTGAGAATACTGTAAGCTAGTCGAGCTATCTACTGGGAAAAATCACTTTACATAAATTTTTGCCGTGATATTGAGATCATGAGTGCACTTTTAATTAATGGAACATTATTTTCCCGTGGCTTTTCTCAAATGTTGCACACCCCCGTCATTGCCGTCTACGTATTTCAAGGGGTTTCCTATGGGATGTAAATAAAATGCACTGACCTTCAGAGAGATTTTTCTATGATTCATCATAATAGCCATAGCAACGGCTGCTGAACGACTGATCCCCAAATCCGATATTAGTAATATTGCACCATTTGAAAAACTTGTATTCCCATCTATGCGAATAGAAATAACATTATCATTCTTCACTTGCTATCGCTATATAGCTGTGCTTTAAATGGGGAAATATCTTAACAATCTTTCCAATTTTATAGCTGTAAGTCTGCTTGTGAGTTTGTAATTCTATATCCTGGATATATCTACAATAACCAATAATGTTATTTCATCTATAGTACCATCTCATTTTATATCGGTTTTCACAGTTTAAGAAAGAAAAATTCTAATGAGCAGAACAGAGATTTATCTGCAGACCCGTGGTGTTAACTCGAAAGAATAACTTGTTATTCCTCTGGCAGGGATAAAGATTTCTCTCCTGACGTCCTGAGCTTAATAAAAGCTGGAAATAAACATGACGCAGTAGCTTCCATGAATATTAACGTCTCAGAGGAAACGATATAGGCACTGTGAAATTGTAGATACATATTCTTCGTTTTTGCAAATTTCATCTGATCTGGTGTTTCAATTTCTATAGCTCCACACAAATTATGTGAATATTGAATTGAAATCTTTGTGTCTGCTTACAAATATAAGAAAAAATGATATCATTCGTTGTTCTGCATTGGTATGTTGTGGAGTTGCTCACCTATCAAGGTATATATATCTTTTATATGACATAGAATATCTTCGTCTGATGAATCTTTGATGTTAACGTATTTAATGTTATGATGAAACGAATCACCCTTGCAATTCAAACTTTCTTCAGTCTGCCTGAATTATAGAGCATATTATAAGATTCAAATAAATTTCCTAGATGTGATTGATCCAAGGGGACTTCATCAATAGTCTATGAGGGATGTCACTTCAATATATTAGACATAACTTATATATATGTGATAATCTATTGAAATTTTGGAGACAGTCCACTCAAAATCTTTTGACACCGTTATACTATGTCACGACTCAAAAACTACATCAGCCATGCAATCATATGTTACTCACTCTTGATGATGAACTTGGGAAAGTACGACGCAATTTTTGATTTGCAAATGCTTAAGCACATCTGAGTATTGTGATTGTGACCAACTGGCGATATATAGGTACCCAGGAATTATTTCATTTGGGTAGATAGGTAAGGCTTCCAATTCCTAAATGTGATAAATAAATAAATATTAATAGTATTGTCTGTTTGTAAATAATTATTTCTAGATTTGTATATTTGTGGTCTGCCCGCGACTTATGTACGTCCATTGGCGAAATAATACGGATAATCCGTTTCATGAAATTAGGAAAACAATTGTGAACCTTATACAGTAACATATCTTTATATGAAATATATTGTTTTCTAAATAATAAACTTCGCTTGATACTTTATTTGATATCATTGTATTAACAAATTTAAAGAATTTAAATATTCGTAGATTGATAGTCTAGTAAATAAATAAATCGGTAAACTAAAATAAATGAAAAGGTAAATTTTAATTCCTGCAAGAAGATTTTTGTCGATTCAAAATTTGTTTCATTTGTTTTGAGCCAAACCCGAAAGAAAGAAAAAGCGCTTAATAGTTGGACATAAAACAATAAATTTTGATCGAAACAAGGACAAGTAAAATAAACTTGAATCAAGTGAAGTACTCTAACTGCGTTGAAGGTGAATCAATCAAAATGTTCTTAAATTTTTCTCTATGGGGAGATAGTTGAGGTTATATAGGGATTGAGCCATTAAGCCTTTGTCCAAAATACAATATTTCACTTGAGTGTATATTATCGCACGTATTTTGCATAGTTTTGGAGTGCAAAAATAAACAATGTAAATAAGTCACACTATATTTGAGTATTATTAATATATTAGAAATTTGATGTTAGTTCAATCTTAAGAGAACAAATATTCTTGATATCAAGGAAACTCAAAAATGAGACACTTTGCTGCTCTTGTAGCTTTAAGAGACTACATGTTATTACTTATTGTTATTATTCTTATTTTATATTCGTATCGATAATGTAAAACGAGCTGCAAATATTCATTTTGGTAACGAATCCAAATAAAACACACACACACACACACACACACACATCTTAAAAATTGGAAATTCCCATATATATCATCTGTGCATAAAAGTTATCTTTCTATATTATTGCAGAAATAATAAGAAAGATATATTTGTGTATTTAGAAATAATAGACAGTTGTCGATACTCCTGTGGGGGTGTGCAATTTGAAAATCCAGCTAGCACCCCAAATTGAGGTTTGACTTGGAACCACTCCTCAAAATTGCAGAAAATGTATTATTTCCCAGCATTTTTGTATGAAAAGTGCCATTTTTGCACCTCGTGCAGCAGGGTTCCGCGTATCTCATCGCGAGACAATTTCCGGTTTCACTGTTTGAAACTTGATGCCCCAAAAGCGCCACCATGATGCAAAAATATTACCCCCCGAAAATGGCACATCCCTGTTTAGCGCCTATATGGAAATACGGGGTGATCGTGACAAACGAGCTGAATTCCAAAACTAATTAAAAGACACCTACTATATAGGGTGTCAAAACGTCCTTCCTCCAGGACTCATGCGTTGGCTGCTTCACTCGTGTCTTCCGAAAAGCTTTGTGTTATTTGTGTACTAATAGCCTGAGCACGCGCAAAGAACATCGAAAAGATAACCTTCAATAATACCACCAATAATATCTTGATGTTATCATACACAGTGAACATATACTTCATCGATATATAGAAGACAAATGCTACCAGTCATTCTTACTCTGTTGGTGTACATCTGTTTTGAAGTTCTCATGAATGGATAAAGTGAACTGAAGAGTTGATAGCCACCTACGTATGGAAATGAGATAGGTGTTAACTTTCTTTCTTGAGATGAAACTCTAGAAGGAACTTCTTATAATGTCGACATAGTTTTCCCGATAGCAGTTAACCAATGCCAATTTACTTGTTCTATTCTGAAATTACACGAAAACTGTAGTTAGCATATATAGGAGCCTTCCTGAAACATCTAGGACATTCTAGAACATAGGAGAACCTAGAGTATATGATTCATATAATAACAATGCATGATCTAGAATGTTCTAAATGTTTCAAGAAGGTTCTTAAACATATCATTGCCTAGATACTTTAATATGAGTTGAACTTAATTAGACGTCTTAAATATTGACCCAAATGACGGAGCAGATGATACGAATAAAGAGTCATTTATTTGACTTTTCATGCTGTTATTGAATTATTCCACAGAATATACAACCTAAAATGTGTTTATTGTTAGATAGTATTTGCATGTTATGCCCTGATGATCGGTATAACAACGTTACCCTTGTGCATCTATCCCTCAACGGTGTTGATTTGCTTAATTTTTTATCATTGTTGCCGTATCGATAAAAACAAAGCTTTTTCCTTCGGATCCTGAGACTCAATAACTTCTATTTTATATGTATGCATATTCTAGGAAATAAATTAACTAACTTTTTGGCGGACAAATTTCTACTATTTACGAAGCTGTTGCCAGTTGAGGTGATCATTCCTGCCACATTGTTTTTTATGTAGGCCGAGTATCGATGCAAATATTAATTTATTGTCGTTATTTTGTTTTGGAAAAGATTACTTTTATAAGCCATGTGGTGACTGCTTGCGAAAACTACATCTTTGAAGCTCTGTCCGCTATTTGAAATACTCCAACTGCTTGTATTTGATGTCAGGTTTATTTGGCAAGTGTGTCACAATGTAGTCACAATATTATATACCTTGTAATATTTGAGGTGGATTTTTACATCCAGATTTCCATAAAGCTTCTGCTCCTTTCACGATGAATGGACATCGTTCACCTATGTATTCGAAAATGCACATCATTTCTTTAATATATAGACTTCCCGATAGACTTACATAGACTGCTGACGAAACGAGAATACTCAATTTGGTGAATAAAGGAGACTGGCATTTGCAAAAATATTAAGTTCTCCTATAAACTATTTTGCAATCTAAACTCTAAACAACATGTTCTCAATACAGTATCATTGAATTTGTTTAAACAACTTATTTTCAAACCACTGGAGTGAGCTTTGTTGTAGGATCAGAATTTCCATCAAATAAATATAAATAATTTTATATCACGCCAAGACACAAGGAAGTTAAAAAAAAAATTAATTACCTTCTAAAAATCATTAAAATTGAAACTGGAATTCATGAATAAGTCTTCCATCAGAGAAAGAAAAGTTTCATTTAGAACAGAAATTGCTTAAATGTTCCTTGCAGCTTCACGGGTTTTTCGTAAAGAAACTGCTGTTATAGTACCCTGCGTCAGCCATGTTGAATGCTCATGGCCGTTACATTTTCCTTAAAGTCTCTGCCAATGAGATCAGCAGTCTATGTTGAACCTCATCTGAATAACTGAACAATGATTGCGTTGGCCATGCTTCAGAAATTAGACACACAATAATGGCTGTCAGATTAAAAAATGTTGTCATCCTGAATCAGTTTATCTCATCATGCTTCAACATCTGAATGCACCAGGTCTCTGCTGAAGTTATGGGCTGGAAACCGTACTTTCACGCAAAGTTGAATACTTTTGTATCTTCTTGGTTTTTCGCTGCCTGAGTAAATGTTACTGAATTTCAGCTATAGGTATTATAGCCTGTGATCTGACTAGGTGGATTCATGAGCGAGGGTATAGTTTTTTGAACTTCGAATTGCAGTCAGTGTACAATGGGATTTTTTAATTTTTGGTGTGAGCGGGAAGTATCTATTTGTAGCTAATATAAGAACTCAGAGGTTCGGATAGCTACCGCGCTGCGACTGGGTACAAAGATCTGCCTTAGCCTTGCCTGCAAAAATTCTTCGGGCCGTTGGTCACGCCACGCAGAACCGAATAACATCATCTGCAGAGCATTATCATCAGCACACGTACCTTCTATACTGGAACCACCCGGCCTAAATAGGGACGATGGAAAAAGACCTGATTGTGCTACACAAATCCCATGGAAAAATGGAAATGCGCTGTGTGGGACGTAACTTGTGTAGATACCTTGGCTGCATCCAACATACCAAATTCAGCACAAAAGGAAGTGGGAAAGCAGCAGAACAAGCTGAAGAAAAAAAGATTAACAAATACGCAGGATTATCCGCTAACTACATCATACAACCAGCCGCTTTCGAAACTTTGGGATCATTCAGCGAAGGAACAAAGAATTTTATTGATACCATTGCCAAGAAGCTAACCATCGCAACTGGTGAAAAGCGCTCAAGAGCTTTTCTGATGCACAAATTGAGCGTTGCAATTCAGAGAGGTAACTGCACAAGCATTATGGGAACTTTACCGACTTGTGATGGCATTACAGAAATTTTTAACATGTAGATAATATGCAAAATTCAAAGTTGTAAATGGATTTTTAGATCTTACATCTTCGTAGCTTTTTTCTTTTTTATTTAGAAAATATAAAATGTAATAAATTTAATTAAAAATGGATTTCAAAAAAAAATAAAAAAATTTAAGAATATCGAAAGTTTGATATTTGCCATAAGCCCGCAACAGCAACATGCTCCTTGCATATGATTAAGCCAAGAGGGTAAAAAGTATGCAGTTGATTATTAGATAGCCAATCGAAAACGGGATGGAGGATACAAGTCATCAACCCAAGCAAAGGTTAGCTTTCTATTAGAAGAGGGTACCTCTGAATACATGTGGGGACTTCTGAGTATAAAGCGATACCGTTAATGATAAATTATTTTCCAATGTTCACTTTGAGCCTTCGTTTGTCAAAGCATTCGTTTTCCCGTCGCTCCAGTCTTTTTTGACAAACCACTAGAGAAAAGAGGGACCTTTAGCAAACCTTTCAATCTGGATCATTCACTTACCATAAATTGTGTCTGTTTTTCCATCATAAAGAACAATATGTTTCACAGTTGATAAGCCAACATCCTCTGCTCGTTCAATAATTTTATCGATATCCTGTTGAGAAACGAATGCAAGGACTTCAACAGTTTTAATTTGAATCTTATTAAATCATCAATTTGACGTGACGCCGATACGCAAGTCTAGTTTTACGGGGAAGTTTCGGAAGCATTCTCATCAATCGATTGCTGCTCTAACTTCCTGTGTTTGATGCTCTATGATTCTATTTCTATAAACACCTGTAATACAGTCCTGTATAGTGTATGTGCATCGTCGAGATCATGATCGAAGTGCACCGACAACCGTATTACAGTCAAACTTGCTTATAACATCCCCCCTCTGGCACAGATGAAAAAGGGGACATTAAGCGAGGTGGGATACTAAGTGAGGTAGGATTATGAGAGTTTGTATGGAGAATGGAAAATAGAAATCAGTTTTATGTGAGGATATTAAGCAAGGTGGGACATTAAGAGAGGGAATATTTAAAACTGGATTGAACCATAATACAGTGTTACCCGCTTATGTGCAATTCGGATAAGTGAAATTCCCGCTTATCTGCAACCTGGCTTTGAAGCCTGTTGAACAATATTCTGGTCAAGTCCTTGGTAAACAATTTCGGATAACTACAAATTCGGATAAATGCAATGAAAACCGTTGGCAATTTTGACTTGCATTTAAGCGGGTTACACTGTAGCCCTTGATTAGCTGCCAGTTCTCGTCATCATAATGTTTTCTTGATGGCAATTGCTCAAAAGAGTCTGAATCATAATAACCCTTGAGTTGATTAGCTGTCATTGCTGATCATCGTAATTTTTCTCTTATGGGAAGTATAGGTAACCAAAGTCGGGGAACCGGAGTTAAATCCTGTATTTTGTTTCCAAAACTGCCTTATCAGATCTAGGCCTATTGTAGGTCTATTGTTCAGTCAGTAATGTGGAAAACATGCAAGGGCACCAAAATCTTGAATTGGAACAGTAGCTGATGGAGTGAGAAAGGATGCGGATGTGAATTTTCAAGTGATATCAATGGGTTGATGCCTTGATGGCACTTTTCATGATGGTGTATAACATGTGCCTCCGTATGTCTGCGGCTCTGAAGCAGAATGATATAACTTGATTGTTTTTATTTCCCTTACTTCACTAATAAGTTTTGCCGTTGTGATATGACTCTCTGTAAACTCTACAATACTTCTCGCATCTATGGATAAAATATCATAAGTAATTATAATTTTGAATCTACATTTGGTTCCATATTATACAATGATGTTCATTATTTAGAATACTGTCGATTTTACCTAGTAGAAGAAGATGTCCTTGGTCTTCTAATCGCGACCATTGTCTTCCCTAACACAATAAATTCAAATTATATCCCTTTTAATTATGTAAGTTTCCTGTAATTCGTATGAAAATGAAAAATAAACAGTTAGTTAAAATTGAATTAATATAAAAGGAATCATATTAATATTAGATAATTAGTCAATGGGAATAAAATATGAACAAAGCATAGCATTTGCATAGATAAAAATAATGCATGATATTATACCTGATTCAATAAATTGTAAAGTTCAGTTGGACTAATTAGCTTGATATTTTCTTTGAAAGCTTCAGATTTTTCCATTCTCTCGACAAGAAATATTTCCAACACTTTCACCACAACTTGCCGTCCTGTTTGATAAAAAGTCAGAAATGTTGACATGGCAACAAAACCAGAAAGAGGCAACTTGAAAAGACTCTCTGGTTCTTCCATTTTCCAAGATTAAACGTGGGTCGTGGACACTGGACGTGGAAGAGAAGATTGACATCTGACAAGAAGTTCAAGAACATATCTGGCATCTGGCAAGTGGCATGTGATGGCAAGGCAATGGCATGACTTGCTCTGGCTGGCTACTGAACTAATTGGTTAGACACTTTGTTACTTGTGTTGATTGAATGTGCTCACAATATTCTCCAAACAATTTAACTGTGCATGGAATTCTGAAATCATGATCAAATTGATCATAAATTTTTCCATGATCTTTGTTTACAATATATTTCCTTCGTAAACAACAGTAGCACTCACACTGCAGCAGAAGCTCTACAGTATGACGGCATCCAATTACTCTTTGGGAATAGATCTTGGCACAACTTCGGTGAAGATATGTTTATTTGATAAAGTTGAAAACAAATCTGTGTTTAATTGCAAAGAGTTTCATAATGCTTACATATCAAATCTACCACAAGGACAGAAAGAACAACATGTTGATAACATTTTCAAAGCAGTGATACTTTGCCTGAATAAATTGGAAGATGAAAAACTACTAGATCTACCTGCCTCAGAAATTTGTATTTCAGGACAAATGCATGGTGTTATGTTATGGAATAGAAAACCCAGCCATATAATGAGTACGACTCCACAAAACAAAGAACATATTGTAAAATACAATTCTGAAGTAATTCAAGAAGTAGACCTATTGCTTTCGCAGTATGATTATTCAAATTTAATCACATGGGAGGATCAAAGATGCAATGCTGCGTTCCTTGCAGACCTACCCAAATCTCAATTTATGTCAAAACAAATCAGTAGTGGTTATGGTTGTGCCTCATTGTTCTGGCTTCAACGTTCAAAGTCACCAGATGAGAAGTGTATTTCAAAATGGAAATGTTCTGGGACAATAATGGATTTTTTCAATGTTGTGTTATGCAATAGACAAGATGCTGTGTCTTGTATGTCATCCCAGAATGCGCATAGTTGGGGATACTTTGATTCAAACAAGGAAGAATGGGAGATGGAACTGTAAGTATATGCAGGCCTAACCTTTCGTATGAACCTCAGGCTCAGATTGGCCTTCTAAAATCAGATCCAGTCTTAGACGGGATTGATTTTATAATATGCTTTTCGTAGATTAAACAGAATGATTTATTTCTTAAATTTGACTGAAATCGATAGATATTATTATGTTATCATTCTTTGAGGAATATATGTTATGAAAGCTATTCACGCAACAGGTTGATATCTATGTAGTTTGGATATCATTTCAGTCGATGAAAATGATGGATAAACCTAAACCAACCTCGTTTATCTTTTCGAACGTTTCATACGCAGATTACAACTCAGATGAAATGACTAGTTAGGAATGAAATACAGTCAAACCTGTTATAAAGGTTACCCCTATAAACCCGCCACCTTTCTATAGTGGTCACTCTTGCAATGTCTAAAATAATATTTTCTATTAAAACAACCCTGTACATAAAGGCCACCTGTCTATAATGGTCAATTTATCTACCACTTATAGCTGGCTGTTATATCCAGGTTTCACTGTCAGGTCAATTTCAATCTTTCTTTTGGCAAATTCACAACATGAAGGAAAAAGAACTGAAGAAAAGGAAAGCTTAGCATTGATCAAATACGGCGGCCTTAAACAAAATAAAAATATCACAAATATCTAAAATCGCCGCGTTTTTGATTATTTTGTTTGGAGCGTTGTGAATAATCGTATTGCAAAATGGAAATTATAGATTTGTCCAACTCAGGTATTATAAGTTAGTTTAAATTTAGTTGCTAAAATACTTAAATTTTCAAAAGGGTTGCTGAAATGTTTTTTAAGAGGTTTCCGATATAGTTAGTTAAAATAATTAATTGCCATTCGTGGTAGTGAGAAAAGAAAAATGTGTCAAATATAGTTGCAGGAAAAATTTTCCAAAAAAAAATGGCGGTTTGGTATCATATTCATTTCTAAATTCCAAACTCCTCAAATGCAATTCTTCTGAAATGTTGTCAAAATTAAAAGAATACCTTTTCTTTCTTCTTTTTACTTAAGCCCAGCGTCCGACAATCTAGTAGGATCCTGGAATTTACTTAAGCCCAGCGTCCGACAATCTAGTAGGATCCTGGAATTTACTTATGCCCAGCGTCCGACAATCTAGTAGGATCCTGGAATTTACTTAAGCCCAGCGTCCGACAATCTAGTAGGATCCTGGAATTTACTTAAGCCCAGCGTCCGACAATCTAGTAGGATCCTGGAATTTACTTAAGCCCAGCGTCCGACAATCTAGTAGGATCCTGGAATTTACTTAAGCCCAGCGTCCGACAATCTAGTAGGATCCTGGAATTTACTTAAGCCCAGCGTCCGACAATCTAGTAGGATCCTGGAATCCTAGATTCCGGAAGGTTAGAGACAAATTCAGCATATTCAGAAGAAAATTGAAATTATGATTTATTCCAGAAGGCTGAACCTTTTGTCGGACCCTGCTTAAGCCTGATATCATTTTTATCTGCAGCCTTAAATTGTCTCAGTTTCCAACACACCTCTTACCAAAGATCAAGACGTTGACATCCGACAAAGAATATGTTAATATTGGCAACCTACCAGGTATAAGCAAAGGGACATTAATCGTTGGATCGTTTGGAGATCTTCAATGCACTGTTTATTCATTGGTTCAAGATACTTCTCATGGTGCAGGTATGTAGCCTATGGTCTTTTATGAGAAACATCATGTGGGTTTATATAGTCAAAAAAGGTAACCAAAATAGATTTTTCTTAAACTCAAGTTAGCCTACAGTTACTCATACAGTTTTACCTGGATAAATGAAGTTCCCTCTGATCTGCAATCTGGGTTAGATTCTATAACATTCAACAAATCCTAAAGACAACACTTCACACACATATATATATATATATATATTTAGAACATATCAAGGATCTGCTAATATTTATTCTTGCAATTTGATTGGTTAACGCCAATAACGCCATTGCACCATAGCCGAGCTTGACCCCGTCGATTTCAAGAAATTTATGAAAATACCAAACAACCGATAATTATTTAAATATGGCATTATAAACTAGCAAGTAATAAAGAGTAAAAGCAAATATAGTGAATATTTGTAGAGTCATATACAATTTCATTGAGTGACTAGCTGTTTCATGCAGTTTCTCAGTTGTTCAAAATAAATCAAATGGCTTGCAGGAGAAACATCTGAGCCAGTAAACAAACATGTTTAAAGTGTATAGAAATATTTTGTAAAAATTTAACAATTCAAAAACAATTTGCCCAAATTTTACAGTATTGATGATTGTGAAAACATAAGATAACATAACTTCCTTTCATTAATAGGCCTACATCCCCTCATCCTTTTATGGCAAATTTTTGCAAGTTCCTAGATATGAGTATAAAAACTAAATTCCTGGCGTAGAAAGATAAGCTTTTCGTAAATAACCAAAACCATGACATAGGCTACACAAAATCAACCGCTAAAACTTCAAATAATTAAACCATTTCTCCAAATGAAGGTTAGCAACATTCTAAAAAGTTATCATAAATTCAATAATCTGCTCTTTTAAATAGGCAATTAGCAAACATTTAGTCAATAAATCTATCATTGTTTTATTTCTTTCTTCACGTTCACGGCTTTTTACGAAATTCTTCAAATTATAGGTAGCCTAAGAAACATTTTCTTTCCATTTTAAGTTTTCCACTTCAGTTTTCCATAATGAATAACACGCATAAAAAATAGAAAATCTTGTTCAAAGATAAGAATCCATGACTATGTATATGTAAGAAAACGATGTTAAGCATCCATTCTTTTCTTTTAATATCAAGAAGAGAAATATAGATTTCTCGATATCAATTTTTCCTCGTAGCTTTTAGTTGAATTAAAAAAAGGCAAGTGACAGCTCTCGACTCAGCTTTCTTCCTGTGACATCACGAAAATAGGAGAATTAGGCTACATACTTGATCATGGATTGAAAGATCAGAAAATGCTCTGAAAAAACGTCCCCAACAGTCACAACTCGGGGCTGGCTATGTTCTAAACCAAATAGTTCATACTTTCCGTGAACTATGCTCTGATAGCACCAAAGTATGAACTATTTGTTTAATATATAACTGAGACCAGGAAGACGTGTTACCATAAACAATATCAAAACTAAGTCCTAGACAGATTTTGGAAAAGTAAGAATCTGGATAAACAACAATAACAATCAAGATCAAATTGAACGGAATTGGAACTGAATTGACAGACTTTATTGTGCAAAACCTAATCCAGATTATTTACAAATCATTCGAAAACTGGTTTATGTATTTTAATATAAAATTATCTACCTATCTATAGTGGTCTCTTGCAATGTCTGAAACATTATTTTATATTGAATCAACCCTGTATGTAAAGGCCACCTGTATATAATGGTCTATTTACTTACCTCTCATAGCTGACTGCTTGTTATACCCAGCTTTCACTATAGGCCTACCACAATTTCTAGCAAAGTCCAATGTGGCTCATTTCACTAAGTTCAATAAAGTTGAATGTGTATTCATGATCGTAGCCACACCATTGCAAATCAATTTTTATAGATTGTCTTGCAAATTATTAGGCATTGACTGTCAAGGCACAACAGTAGGCCTACGCAGTAGCATATTTCGATAATGCAATTTCCTCTTCATATTCTATCTGCTATCATAGCATGCTACGCATTTGTTGTTCAGATAAAACCAACGCCGGATTGACCTTCAGGGGATTTGAACAACACTCATCAGTTATGAAATCTGGTTTCTTTGCCTTTGATTTCGAGAATATCTTCCCAGGAGAGATACTATTATAAAAATAACTAGTCTCATCAGAAAGTTCCATGTACAGTCAAACTCAGTTAATATCCCCTCTTTCAATGCCCCACCTTGCTTAATATCTTCACACAATACTGATTTTCAATTTCCAATCTCCATACAAACTCCCACATTCCTACCTTGCTTAATCTCCTACTTTTCTTTCCGTACCACAAGGGGGGATGTTAAGTAAGTTTGGCTGTCTTCACCAATGACTAATTCCCAATAACTATCATTTTCCAGCAATAAATATCGGCACATCATCTCAGTTTGCTATTCCAATTGAGAATACATTGAATCTTACAAGTGAACGAGCTGAAGTTGTTCCTTATTTTGGTACAAAGATGTTACTTACTGCATCATCATTAAATGGTATGTGCAATTCTTCATCCTTGTCCCTAATAATGTAAAAGCTGAGGTTATGTTACTCAGGTTAGTGAGTTTATGAACGGTACAGTCGGTACATGAACTGTCATGAACTGTTCATGGATGCAAGATGATCCATTTTCATGAAATTTTCATAAAGAATTAACAAAAACTCATGAGCTGTTCATGAACTGCATTTACACGGATAAATGTCAATGCTTGGTCCTCGTCACACAGTTTCAACTAAAATTACTAAATATATCATTTGTAAAATGCTGTTCGCTAATACACTTTTGACTACGTCCAGAGTCTAACAGAAGTGGGAATCCTGCTATCCTATATTCTAAAAAGCTAGAATAAGTTTTGAAGAAACTTGATGTTTTTACGATTTATGGGCCAAACATATTTCGGAAAAAACTGTTGAATTTATGTTCTAGGATTCCAGAAAGTATTTTTTAGAAAGCATCAAAACCTGAAAGTCTAAAAATACCGAACACCTTAATTTCAATAATTCTGCTTGAAAATTAATGCGAAGATTTTTATGCCACGTTTTTGTGAAGATGTCGTAACTGAGGTCAATAAAAACATATTATTGAGGATATTGTTGAATGATATCAATCAGAGAAGCTGTTCTTAGATTTGAATTAATCAATGTTTATAGATGTTAATTAAAATTTAATTGGATTTTGAAAACTTTTGAAAAAGCAAATTCTATAGCTAGTTGTACTATCTTGGTTCTCATTATAGTATCTTGATACAATACATCCAGGGTCTGACAACAAGTTCAGCCTTGTGGAATCCTAGAGGCATTCCAACATAATCTTTTGAATGACTTTGTTGATGTTTGACCAATAAATCATAACAATATCAATTTTCTTCTGAATTTGCTCTAGCCTTCTGGGGTCTAGGATTGCAGGATTCCTACTTTTGTCAGATCCTAAATGCATCTCTCTCTTTCTCTGCCTCAGCTATCATTATTCCATATATGTTGACTATGACAATTATTTTTCTATATCATCAGGTGGAAATATCATGGAGTTCTATTGCAAAATGATTCTTCAATGGCTAACTGATTTAAAAGTACAACATTCGTATACAGTAAAAACTATGTTGGATAAGCTATTATCTTTTCCATCCTCAATTGATCCTTCTTCCTCTGTTAGTATTCAACCTACAGTATTTGGAGAAAGATACGATACGACAATGGTTGGTAGTATTAATGGTATTGGTCCTAACGGTGTATCACTTACGGAATTGAAAAATCAAATTCATGTTGGGATAATAAAAAATCTAATAGTAATGATGCCTGATAACATTTTATCGAAATTAAAATGTGTTTCAATTTCAAATGATTGTCAAATTGTAGAGAATACTTTGAAAAAGGCGTTTGATGATTTGAAGATAAACAATATCAATTTTTGTAGAATTAAAGAAACAGGTGCTGAATTTGGTGCGGCCAAATTATGTGGCTTGCTAAATAAAAGTTGATTAAATATCTATGAAAGGCTTGTCGAGATAGCTGTTGAGATTTAGTATTATGAACTCAACCAAAAACAGTATAATTCATATTTAGTTCTAGACTGTATGTAATCCACATATACTCAGTCTATACTTGACAGGCATTGCCCTATCTAGTTTTCTGGCAGCTTAATATATGCAATCCCTCAGATAGAGGCTAACACAAGATTGAGGCACGACAGAGCTGAGAAAATGTGAAGAGATCTGAATTTGAATTATCACTTTTTATGTGGATCTGGATATCCATATTGATCCTTCAAAGGTATTACTGGTATTAGATAAAGATTACGTTTGCCTTGAATAATGTCCAGTGAACAATAGAAAAACTTGTTGTTATAAAATTGATTCAAACTTGAAAAGTTATGTTCATCAAAGCGTGGCCTTTGGCTAAAAGTTTCAATTGGCAGTAAATCTATTAGCAGTATTTGACATATTAGCTTTTATTGAAACTTGATCAATCTGAAGAGCGCACAAGCGAGAAAATCTATTTTTCCTTTAGAAATGCTAAAGTATTTTGTAATCTGTATCGTTTGGGTGAAAGAAAAAGTTATGCCTGGTGCAAGAACAAAACAATTTAGACATACATGGCTGACTGGACTTATTATGGCAGTCTTAGCAGATGTTGTCAAACATTTTGTGATTTGTCTTCTTATTACCAGATATAAATACACATGAGATTCGACTTACTGCTGTGGGGTTTCAGCAAATTGCTCAAATTTAACTACAGTATTAATTCCTGTTGCGCTTTGGGTATTATCAGAATATATCATTATTGATTGTAAAGCGGATCTATACCAAAGGTAAGAAACATTTATTAAACCAGAAATCAATTAAAATATCAGACATTGATGCATCAATGATTTCACATATGTACGAAACCTGTATTGACCAGCCAGAATATATTTGGAAAATTGTGGTCACACAAGACAGGTTTTATGACAAATTTAAATTGCTTAATTTGAAACCACAAGGAGTGTTTGGTTTTCAAGACCGTCCTACAAAATCGTCACTACATTCCAGCCTGCGCACAGATCCAATTTTTTAGGATTTCTATGACTCCTGCTAATTCTAAATGAAAATTAGATCTGTGCGTAGGCTACCCTAGATACTCTACTCTAATCTGACTCATGTTGAAATATGACCTTTCTGAGTCAAATTTGTTTCTTGCTAGACTATTCACCTCTGCTGCCAAGCACATAGTCTGATTTTAAGTTACCTATATCATAACAATGCAATTCACTCTGGACCGCTCCATCTCGCCGTGGTACTCATTTGATGTTTTAGATAAATTCAAGACTGAGTTGACCGTTGGGGATTTGAAGCACAGTCGATCAGATGTAATTGGATCTGAAGTTTTGTTGCTCTCCCATCAGAGCTAATCCTCCCATTGTGATTAGCTGCGGTGCATTTTCAAATGTGCTATTTTGTCTTTGTGTGATTTGTTTGTTTAAATATATTGCCTGTTGTCCCTTCCTGTGATCGTAGCCGTGATGTAATATAAACTTGTAAAGTCTGCCAGCTGACTGCGGTATGGCAGGTCAGCGGTGTTTGTATATAAAAATAGAGTTTGAAGTATAGAGTTCGTCGAGAGACCAGTGAAAAGATAATTACTTGAACTTTTACTGTGTCGTTTATGTCTCCCTCACATCGACCATAGTCTTACAAGCTAACGGGCCAAACTGCAAAAGATGGGATGTGAGGGAGACCAGTAATGAATTGGTTTTGTTTAAGCATTGGCTATTGTTAATGACAGCGCTGTTGTCGTTTTGATTTGTATTAATTTACCATGATTTGTTTACGATGGAAATGGTTCTTTGAGCTTTCAGTTGTAATATTTTTGAAGTGTTCGTTCGAAGATATCGATTGAATGGAAGATATTTTGGATTTTATTAATGGTACAGTTTTTCTGGAATGGATGGTTATTACATTGGTTTATGAAAAGCGGCACTAAGATAAATACGTGATTTTTTTGCTGTGGTGCGAAGAGTATGGTTATATGTTAGATTGGTTATAGGTTAGATTGTTATTATTATGAATTATGAATTATTATCAAGGCAAATATCAATTGATGGATATAGCTATTTGTTATTCGTTTGCCTGTTTGGCTACTTTGGACTCATGTTATAAGGATTATCGGAGGTCTAGTTTTGCAGAGTTGCGTTGCTATCTGTAAACATCCGTAATGTTATGCATATGATTTTTGTAATTAATGTTTAATTATTTATCGGAGGTCTAGTTATGCAGAGATATAAAGATGCTATGTTGCTATGATATTCTGTAAACATCCGTTGTTTTACGCATCATTCAAAGATTTATGGAGTTGTTGACGTGTTGTCACTCCAGTACGTGCAGTTGTTGACGTGTGTCTCTGCATGGGAAATTTTATTTAACTGCGTTTAGTTTGTTGATGCGTTATGGCTACAAGTTTAAAGTTATTTGTCGCCAACAAAAGAATTTGGTTGTCGTTGCCAGTTGAACAGTTTGTTTATGTGTTATTCATACGATTACGAAGAAATAAATTGGTTTTTGACGTTTGAACTATTTACGTTGTATTAGTTGAAGAATAATTTTAAGTTAGTATTTTTAAATGTTTTTAGATTTAGAAATCTGATAGGGGTGTATGTTTCTTGTTGTACAGTAGTTAACTAATTAAGTGTGTTAACGTATGAGCTATGTGATCTTGAGATCAGGTAGGGATGTGTGATTTGTTTGTTTAAATATATTGCCTGTTGTCCCTTCCTGTGATCGTAGCCGTGATGTAATATAAACTTGTAAAGTCTGCCAGCTGACTGCGGTATGGCAGGTCAGCGGTGTTTGTATATAAAAATAGAGTTTGAAGTCTTGTTAAGAGACTCGCGTATAGAGTTCGTCGAGAGACCAGTGAAAAGATAATTACTTGAACTTTTACTGTGTCGTTTATGTCTCCCTCACATCGACCATAGTCTTACAGTCTTTGCTACTGAATTTGGGTTGGTGAACCAGATTGGACACGTAATTAGAGTCTATTAATTTGAAATGTTCAATATTGCGGACTTGGACTCGGGCATTTTTATAGAAATTTTTTCACATCAATCATGTTGGTGTGATATAACAAATACATCCCGTGGTTGGTCACTGTCTTTTCAAAATACACCACTAGTGTTGTCAATCTTTTCTCTAAATAATTCTCGAGGGACTGATTAGGAGCCTTTGAAAAAGCTCTATTAGGACGTTTTGGATTCGAAGTCTGAATTCTTAATGTGACTCTGATAATCTCCCTTTTAGATGGTAGGGCCTACAATTTGAAGATTCAAAGTCAAGTAAATAAATTTTGCATTTAATTTTTCATATGAAGCTTTTAATTGAAGCTATTAATCAATGCTCTCGATACGAGATATCAAATATAAATAAATACAAGATAAACACACAATATCTTAATATTCTAATACAATATAAAAGTATCCAATAATCTTTTTAAAAGAATAAATATAGTATATATTTGGTTGAAAGTTTATAACTAAAAATCTGTCTTAAATCTATACTTGTTTTTATAATAATAATATGTTTAAATATTTTTGTTTGTAATAAGCTATAATAGAGTCTCTTGTATGGATGTAATGAAACAGTCAGATGTATCATTAAAACCGTATTTTTTCATAAAAAGGCATGAATTAATTCACTGCAGTATCATAATAATAATATGCATCGTTTTTTAAGTTAAAATCCATTTTAATAATGATTTAATCCACAATAATTTCTATTTGACTTTCGTTGTCTAGATCTTGATGATGCCGTTTTGTGTGCCATCGAAGATGTGATGACGTAATAAAAGCTTTGTCACAATTTTGACATTCAAATGGCTTTTGTCCGGTGTGTGTTCGTTCATGGGCTTGAAGTGTCCCATATTGTGTAAAGCCTTTAGGACAGTATGTACATTTGTAAGGTCTTTCACCTATATAAGCAAAAATATCATAATTATTATTTTATAAATTGCAAGTTATTTAATAAAATTCACTTATATCTTATCATTATTTATGATTATGCTACTAAAGTAAGAGACAAAGATGAGGCAAAAGCTGTTTCCCGTTACTCAGAATTCACGCGTTTAATTACGGTCTTCAGACGCTCTGAATTCCAATATTACGTCGATTAAACGCGTGATACTCTGATTAACGGAAAAAGGTTTTTGCCTCATCTTTGTCTCTTATTCTATAATGCTCAGTTTTACCCAACATTGAGCACTTTCCTATACATATGTCAATCTAAGTTTACACTCAATATAATATGGTACTAGGAAGATATTAATTTTGTTAAATCATCTACATATTTCATTAACATATAATCTTATATTATTCTCAAACATCTACTTAAAAGCGTCCTGTTGATTTTTCAACATTTAAATAACTTTTCTCTAACCCTCCTGTATACGATGTAGGCATTGGCTTAATGGAGACAATATTCAATAGCACCGGCCCACATCGGAACTGGATCTCAATAGTCCAGGCAATAGCCAAAGGGTATTGCTGCCTACCTATCTGCTCTTTAGAATTCCTCCACGCAGGAATTAATATACGACCACGCACTTTATGACTGCAATTCTTTAATATTATTTGTTTATGACACTATACTAATGACATTATAAAAAGTTTCTTCCGAAACAATCCCGAAACAATGTTTGGGCAGGCAGGAACTTGTCTATGCTTTCTCAAAATACTGCTGGATTTCGAAACCGTCATTAAATATTATTTTTTTACAAAGTAGAAGTTAAACAAATGAATAGTTTTTATGCTCAGCCAAAAAATAAAATTGTGTATGACTAACAATTGGTATCATTTATTTAAAGCCCAAAGGTAGAATTCTTGCACGCTAGTTGTAGTTGCCAGCTGGGCGACATTTTCTTATCATAGATTTATTTCAGACCGTCCGCTATTTTGTATATTAATTAATGAATGCAATTTAGTGTTATAATTATCTATTTCAACTTACCAGTATGCTTATATATGTGCGTCTGTAGATTACGATATTGTGTGAATGATTTAGGGCAATATTTGCATTTGTATGGCTTGTCTGCTGAATGAATTAGCATATGACGTTGTAGGTGCCCGTAACGAATGAAGGCAGAGTCGCATTGTTGACATTTGAATGGTTTCACTCCTGTTTAAAAATAAAAAATAACAATAATTTAATTAGTTGAGTTACAGATATTAATTAAATAGAAATTAATGGAGGTTTTGTTAAAAAAAGTCAGCGAATTTATAGTTACAAACATATGGTTAATTTAAATCTAATGACGATTTCAGCTAAACTTGAACATAAAAATGTTTGGTAGACTAATGGCACTCTGGTGGGTCCTGCAACAATTAAATCTGTCACGCCCAGTGCTACACCAGTGTTACAAGGCCTATACTAACTAATCTAGGCATCAATTGAATCAATAAATAGCAATTTGTTAAGCTTATTGCTGAACAAAGATATCAGAAAGATCTCTTGTGAGTCCCTCAGCAGGGAAGAAATAATTTCCAGGCCAACCTCTAAGCAAAATAGCATTTTAATTTTTAAAAAAATTATTTACCTTGATGCATATACGTGTGTGCTTGTAATTCATCTCGTCGTGTAAATGCTTTTGGACATTCTTTGCATTTATATGGTCGTTCGCCTGTATGAATTCTAACATGCATTTTTAATGCACGGGATGTTGTAAATGCAAACGAACATTCTTTACATTTGTATGGTCTTTCACCCGTATGCATTCTGACATGTGTTCGCAAACCACTCATACGTGTAAAATCTTTACGACAAATTCGACATTTGAAAAATTTTCCTTCTCTCATAATTAGATCTTCTTCTGTGATATTATATGTTTTGAAGAGATTTTCCATACCATTGTTTGTTACTTCGTTATGTGTTGTCATGTGCTTTTGAAAATTACCAAACCATGTAAAACCACGATCACAGATTTTACATGTATATGGTTTTAATGTTGTATGAATTAAACAATGACGTTGTCGATCACTTTGACGGTTAAATGCCATGTGACATGTTGTGCATTCGAATGGTTTCTCATCAACTTTGTGATCAATTTCTATCTTTGTTTTCATGGTGGTAAAGCATGGTTTCTTTGGTATATTTGAAGGAATTGTTGGGAATAGTATTGGTGTAAATGTTAAATCGGCTTTTAGAGGACGTTTGAAGCTTGCCAGGATATCTATAATTTCAAAAAGAATATTACGTCATCATCATCATATTTTATCAGACATTCTATCTGGAGTTATTGAAATAAAGATAGCGTCACAAAAAATGTTTTTAACAATGAAATGATCGGATATCCGAAACAATGTTATGTTCGAATGAAGTCGGATTACCGCAAACAATTCACAGAATTAACAAATATTCGAATTCTTCTCTTAAGCTCCGTATATGATCCGTATATATTTCTACGAAATCCGTCTTATACTTTATCAATTAATCCTTTGATCCATTCTAATAAAAAGCCATTGTTTTACCTATTCTGGAAATGTGCTAATTTCTATTCAAATCAATGTTGATTAATTTATAATACACCGGACATTAACAAATGAGAATTCTAATGAAATATAATCAATTATTTTTATAAATTACATTCATTAAATATATTCAATGCTTTAACTTGCAATAAAATTACCCATCTCTAGACAAAACTCAATATATTATATTGTTATGACATGATTTCTTATTGTTAAAATTTGAATTTAACAACTTTGAGTTAACTGGTTTTTGATAGGACAGTTTCGTTGGCTATTAGAAGATCAAGTTTGCGGTTAAATTACTTATAAATGGTACACCAATCAATATTGTAATTAAAACTTTCTCATATCAACGGTGAAAATTCCCATCGTCAAATCGACTAACTAAAAGCGATTATGATTTGTTTGATAAGAATATAACTTGATTGTCTGTTCTTAAACTGAAATGACTATTTCAAAACCTGTTAGATAATTTTTCAAAAATTCTAAACATTTTCGTTCTAATCTCATAGTTAACAAGGAATATATCGTAATATATATTTAATGAAAAAGCAAGATAAGCCATATTTCTATATAGCATTAATAAATTTAGATAAAAATTCAGAAAAAAATATTTTAAATACTCTGCATCTGCCCAGACATGTCCAACTCATTTTCTATGTAGAATTACTGTTAATTAATTAAGCGTTGTGTACATTTATTCAATTATATTATGTGTAATTTCACGCACGTGTATTTTCTTTTGATGTTTATAGAAGGAGAATTTCAAACAGCTGAAGCATGTAATTGATTTACTATGTAGAGCAATAAATGAACAGTTTTTTCAAAATGCCGTACTGCATTTTTAAGTACATACATTCGATCAATATACTAGGCATTGTTCGTTTTTACTCGCGCGCAACCGTTTAGGAAAAGGAAACTGTATTCATTAGTAAAGAAAAGACGGAATGTAGCTGACTTTCCGAGGCTCTTTTTAGAAATTGCTTCAACTTTGTCAGTTGGGAAATACCAACGATTTCACGGAATAGCGTTTTAACCGGTATTTAATAAATGATAAGCAAATCTAAATTATTTTTGTAAAGATACGTTTACGCTTTCCTTCCACTTTGTATTTGAAAAGTCAATGTTATTTAAAGAGTAACTCAACTTTAAGCATATAGTTTTGGACTAATGAAATTGTTTTTACTATAACACTCTAAATATATGTTAAATAGATATAATTATCTTTAAGGTAAAAATTATTAATATAAAAATAGTAATTTTCTTAATGATGGATTAAAAAGTTTTAAATGATCTATAAAAGATCTGAGTACAAAATATAATAATGTTCAAAACTTACAAAAAATATACAACATGTAGTACAAATTATGTACATAATATTTTCATTACAAACTCACCTTCATTTTCTGTTTTAATCTTTTTTGCAACTGGACCAACCTTATCATCATCATCCAATTCAAGTAACTTACGAATAAGAAATGATCTTGGCATTTTGACCTTTAATTTGATGATCTTTAATGACCTTTGATTTTTGACTTGATATGTATGACCTGACCTTTGAACTAATAAACTATAACTAAATGCTTCTCTTTTTATACCGTTTCCAGAGTTGGTTTAAACTTTCAGCCTCGTTATTAATCAACAGGAATTGAATTACAATAAGCCAATCACAGATCAAATAACCATCTATGATTGATCGTCTGTGGTTTTTCCACGCCCAGCCATGTTGCACGGAAAGACTGTAATTAAATTTCATAGACCTGTTGTTAGCTGATTAAATGTACAATTAGGCAACCGTTACTCTAATTCGTCTTTTCTAACTATCAGCTGACTGAAATTAATCATTTGACACGCGACAACAGACAACAATACTCATAAAATTAATAAACAATCGTATTAGAAAATCTCTTAATTACATGAATACAACATTTGGTTTAGTTCTTTTCTACTTTCTAAAGAAGTGCGATAGTTATTACGGAAGTAATTTATTGACTGAATGCCTATTTGACACGAGTCTATTGTTTCTAAAATATAATAATTGATTATTTTATTCAAATACAATTGTTCTAATCTATAGTTTACTTCAAAAATTATTTTTGTTTCTAGGAGTATTCTAACTCTACACATACAAAGCCAAAATATCAATTTTATTTATTGCATTCTATTTTATCAAAATATTATTTTAAATATAGATTATCTCTGCATGTTTCTAATTAATTTTCATCTCTTTAAAATATTCATGAAATATCATTGTTAGGCCATTCCTAGACATTTTTCATAGTTTTTTTAGATGTTGGCCTTGTTCCAATATTGCTTCTATTTCAACGGTCCCATTCATTCGATTATACTATCGGGAAATAAACGGATTTGATACATTTTTTATAAATTTTCTAAATACGATAACGTGTTACCTTCCCGGATTTATTCAAGTTCCTTAAAATTTGAATAATTATAACCGACGCAGGAAGGTTTGAAATTTCAATTGGAAGTTCAGTGTGTCTCATTAGTATATTGTATGTGACAGAGCTCAGTTCAATTTGCTAAATATTTAATCGCATATTAAAAACGTTTAGAAAGAATTAAGTTTTTTCAACAGAATTTCTCAAGATCCAAATTGTCATTCTTATGAAGACAAATGAAAACTGAATAATCTAAATAATCTGCTAAAGTAAAGTACATGAAAGTGAAATGTGCTTAAAAGTATCAAAGTATGACAAGTCATCGATCGAGACAGAAACATTCTTAGTTTATCAAGAGCAGGTTGAAAACAATTTAAGGCTCAGATCGTAAAATAATTAGGAGCATTGAACCTATGCTAAAAGAGCTACAACAATTCTTATAAGAAGTTCACAGTTTCCCAATGAGCTCCTCGTCAGAATTACAAATAAAGAAAATAGTTATATTGTAACCCCGGTGGTGTATCTTGTAAAGACTGTGACCCTGTGATGTATTGGTATGCCACACCAGCATGTTATGGCCGATATGAAAAGCCGATATGTTTAAAATGTTACTTTTACAGCAGCGGAGTTGTAACCCTTACCCTATAGTTTTAGCGGTTACATTGAGGAGTTCTTTGAATTTTGAGGAGATGCTTGAATTTGGCACATTTTGGAAATATAAAAGTTCCATAGCTTTTCTTTTTCTTTTGAAAAATTATCATTTTTAGGCATACGTGTCCTTAGCCCCCTAGGCAATGGATTCTCATTTAGTTATGCCTGCCACTCCCACTGCCGATTTTTGAAATTAATTGCGGCATCGGTAAAAGTCCGTCGAGTAACCTTCAACTTTAATTGCAAAAACACAGTGTAATTAAATTAAAACAACTATAGAAAAATATCTGCTTAAAATCGTTAACTGGTTTGCCTTTTATTATTGCCTTTCTCAGCCTGTGTCACATACCAAAACAACATTTCAACTAGTTCGTCAGACTGTATATGTGTTTATCTGTGACGCAGGTTATCCTCTCTTGATTTCAAAATAAAACGAGCACCAATGAAAGTTTTTGATCTTCAAACCCTTTCTATTGTGTTTAAATTACTTTCAGTACCCCCAGACCACGCCTATTTGATTACAACCCCAGGTCTATTCAAACTCATTTTGGGACATCGATGCCGACATCTTGTTACTCACATTAATATGTAACGATGTAAACTTAAATTTTATTGCAATATTACACACGCGACTATCAACATAACGCTGAAGTTAATTTATTATTTAGGCACGCGAATGCACGCGTGGGGTAATTTTGATGCCATAAGATTTTAACCGCACGTGCCGGACGGCGCCGCATGCACACTTCTCTTATCGGCATCAACCACAAAATCTAATTTTTGCATTTTAATGATGCATTAATGTGAGCTTTAATATTTTTGATCGCGTGGGTCGCTCGAGTTTGTAAGCATGAACCTAACGGCTAATTTAATACTTCTAAATGTCGATGATAAACTGTTCTCTGTCATGTTATTATTGAAGCAAGTTTCAATTGCCAATTCAGTAGTTCGGTTCACTTGCATAAACCCATCTTTATATTACTAAAATGCATTTTAAAAGTCACCTCTCTAGTCCTTATTGAACGAACTAAATGGTTGTCTGTATATTATCGTCTTCTACATATTGTACGCATATACCTTATCCATTAATTTATCAGTAAGGAAAACAATTTCAAAGTTATTAAACGCACACTAGATGAATTTCGTACGCCCACACACAAGCTATGTGTACAAAATATTGTAATGATGAGCTCTATTGAAATTTCATATTCTGTTAAGCATGCTTGTAGCTCTTTCAGGGTCAGAAAAGATGCAATATTACTCATGAAGCAGTTAAAGTTTTAACATACTGAGCATATAACCAAAAACTATCAAGAAAGTATATATACAAAAAGATTAAGAAATACAATATTCAGGTTTAATAATGAAGATTATACAACTTATACACTGTGCCTCAGGCATAATTTTTTATCTAAAATTCCGATGTAAACAGTCGAGCTGATACTCATGGCTACTCTACATATCTATACATGTATGTATGATGATTATATAAGATATTATAATATCTTATACAGAGTTGTTGTTTTTTAATTTGACATCAAATACAAATTAATGATATCCGGTATTAAGTTATACATGCAGCGAATGATATATTTATTTGGATAAACACATCTCATCAAATCAGTTGATTACTAATTGATTATTTCGCCTTATCTTTGATCTATTATTGTTTTGTTTTCTTGATCTTTTTTTTTTGTCGATAATTATCATTTCATTCCATAAACATATATGTATAATGATGATTTTAGAAAATGTTGTCGCGTTATATATTGGATAACTTCATTTTATTCGTTGATTTGCCTTGTTCCAATGCTAATATGGGAAGAATTTCTGCAATTCGATTCTTAAAAATGAAATGAAAATGTGGGAAATAATATCTTTCGCCAAATGTTTCAGCTTATAGCATTTAACGAATTGTTTTAGCAACAAGAAATTTTCTCGCAATGCAGACTATATCCATGAGCCACGTACTCTTCTTCTTCGTTCATGATTACAAAGTGCAATATTATTATGAGTGATATGTATCCCTAAAGAGGTTGCTGATTGGCATTATTGTCTCTAGTTCTAGCTAAAGCAGTAGTTTCTTAATCGCACATTCGCATCATGGTCCGCTTCGTCAAACTTTTTTCTGAGTATTCGGAAACTCGGAACTTTTGAACTTTTCACTTATTTCCATGCTAAAGTTTCAAACATTAGTTATGTTCATGAACTTGATGTATATTTAGCAAAAGCATATTGAGACTGCTTGAGGATTTGCATTATCTAACGATCTATAAAGTGCGTATGTGTACCCTAACCGATTATTTGTTTTATTTTGTTCTTCATTCTAGGCACTCCCCTGTAAAGCAGGCTTGTGTAATGCTAATGTGATTAAACCTAATGATACAGTTTAATGATCGAATGGTTGACCAGGCGTAGCGATATAAACAAATCGTTAGGTTAAAAACAGTGTAGAGAGCCATTCATTTGGTAATTGAATTTATTTGGTCGATGAATACGACTACACGTGGACTCACGCGGACAGGAACTAAGAATTAGGAATAACTAGATTTTCAAATGAATGATTGCAGCATTGCACTGTTCTTCATTATTCTTGTCTTTGCAATATCGTAAGATTACCATGCTCTTGAAAAAGGTGTGGTCGATGTAATCATGTAGAATGGCAGATACACATCTTGATCAGATAAAATTGCTGCAAATGCAATACAATGAACCGGTGGTTATTGCCAGAGCCATCTATTTACAAGAGTTGGGACACTTCTGCCATTTTTGTATCTTTTTGCCTGGACCCGAGCACGTTTTTAACAGTGCGCATGTGCAGGAGAATGTTGTGTGTTTTTTTCAGCCATATTGGATTGTATTTTTTCGCGCGTTTCACTTGAAATGATCGACAACCTGTTTCTGAAAGAACAGAGATGGCGTCCAAAAATCACGTGACTGGCATCTGTCCAATTGGAGACGATAGCGGCACATGAAAGCGTGTCTCAACTCTTGTAAATAGATGGCTCTGGTTATTGCACTATATATATTTCACTTTTGATTGAACCTCCCATGGGATTCGAACCTTTCGAGCTAGGAATTGGGTCGACAGAGCATAGTATTCAAATCTTTTAACGCCATTTTGAAATTTTTGATCTCTGAATATTTGTGTATGAAAGTGATGAAGAATTGTTCGGTATATTAACAATATGAATCAATCCGGAAAGAAAAAATATTTAAATGTGACACTAGAATTAGTCCCATGTCCTTTTTGTCCAAATAATATGGGTCATCTTTTGAAATGTCGGGTGTAAAATTTGCTTTGCTTGAATTTTAATTATTTTGCCGGTTATTGTACCTTGACTTGTTTGCTGTGTAACGATATATAAATCACTTGAATTGTATCTGATCCTCAAGAAATTGTCAACAGTCAATCATACATTGCTAACATATTCACTCTGAAAAGTTGCTATTTCTCTCTTCGATCCTATAATTCTTAAGCTGAAGTCATGCCTAAGTAATCATTGAAACCTTTACTTCCTATAAAAATCAGGCATTATTAATAATATTTTAGCACTACCAGATATGACGTAATCTGGAATTGGCAATATACAAACAAAATTGTTAAAAATATTTTCCTCTGAAGTTTTACTAAAATTTTACCTGGTCTATAGGTCCCTTTTGTTGGAAAATATTCCGAATTGCCTCAAAGCAATCAAAGCCATTGCCTTAGACAAAGGAAAAACTTTTCAAGAAAACAATAATTATCGCCTAATTTCCATACTGCCAGTGATCTAAAAAATCCTTGGACGAACTGTTTTTGACGATGTATATTATTTCTAATTACATTCAATCTATTCAATCGCTTACAGTCGGCTATCTAGTACCTTTCATTAAATGCCGACTTCTGCTTTATACAGTATCAATCACGCATTGATTACGGTGGCGATTTCCTGATAGTTGCGGTGTTGGTCATTGACCGTCTGCAGAAGACTCAGAATATGGTTCTCCAGTTCGTATTGAGGGGTTATAGCATAAAAAATCGTACTCCCACTGGCGACTGGGGTGATGGATATTCGGGATTGGCTAAGATTCCAAAATCTTACTTGGATATGGAGAGAGAAGAACAAAGTTGTCCATGGCCAATTGGCAATGGAAGAAAATGTTTATTACTTGATTTACTTAATAGAAAATTCTTATACGTTTTCAACATAACTTGATGTTGTCTCATTAAAATGTAGAAGTCACATTAATGTCACTGTTTCTGTCTTTCTCATATCGAACCAAAGCCATACAAAATCCTTCCCCGGTCATGTATGATCACACGTCTCGCTCAATATGGCAGTAAATGGTCATGTGTATCATTCAATATCATATCATGCATATCATAACAAAAAAAATATCATGGTCGTAAATTATCACGCGTATGTGGTTCACTATTTTGAGAAAAGCTGGAATCGTCGAACCATTATTCCAGTCAAGTATAAGTCAAGCAAAGTTCTTGGCTTTATCATGTTACAGTTCGTCATGTGGAATGTGCAAATTATGTTCCGTATACAATAATGACAATTTTAGAATCCAAATGTCTACATATATGAATAAAGTCGATTTATTCAACATTTTCTAATCGTGAATAAGATACCATAATATATTTGAAAAGGATACATTAACTTAAAGAAATGAGAAATAAAAATCCACAACAAATAAAATATTAAATGAAAGAGAAAATAGTTTGCACTAAAGGTTAAAATGTATACCTCAAATATATATCCTGGTAAAACACATCCTAAATTTTTTTCTTCTGAACTTTGAAAAAGATACCCTCTAATAATTAAAGTTCCCCGTTGAAATTTATCTCCCTTGGGGTGCAATCCAAGGAATGATTGCATAGGGTTTAAATTTCACTCCTGGGACATGCATCACTTGGACGAACTCTTTAACAGAATATTTCGTAAATCATACCATATCTTATATTCTGTCGACGTAGTTTGCTGTTTACCAGATTGAGCCCGTACAAAACCCTTGCCTTTAGCCAATGGGCTAAATGATTGTAGGACCATAGGATCACCTTAATTTTCATCAGTTCTTGAGGGGCCACTGAGTTGGAGAGTTGCCTCAGCTAACTAGTTCAAGCTTGGATATCACTTGTTTCAATTGGCTTCTGCCTACGATGTTGCTATTGCAATCGGCCTATAACAGAATAGATCTTCCAAAATAATGACCAATCAGGATCTGCAATTTGGATAATACTTCATTCGGCTTCAATTATGAAACATTTACAAAGCTTTATTCCAGCATCTGAACATTTGAAATCTCAATGTTTTTGATCACGTGATTCATTCCGTATCCAAGAGTGATTCAACATAATGTGACGTCACAATCGTTGAATCGCGAAAGAATTTTGCTTTTTAGCTCTATCGTCTTCACGTTCGGATTGATAAAGTTAACGGGCTTTGATTTAGTCAATTTGTTATTTCAATGGCAAATGTTTATACTTACGATCCGTGTCAAAGATTCTTCAATGCCGATGGTGTGTTTGACATAAGCATTTTGTTACGAGAAGTTGAAGAAGAAGTTGCCGACGGAGAAAGATTAAGGAAAATTAATGATGATGTTATTAGTCGACATAGTGCTTTTAAAGCTCATGCATCCGAAATCCAAAGCAAACAAAACCAAGAGGTGCCGGAGTACGATGACGATGATTCATGCGATGCAGAAGTCTCGATGATTATGTCAACAGCTGCAGAACAGCAAGGGCAACGTTCGTTTCATCCGATTGAAACCCCAGAGGAAATCATGACCAAACAGTTGGAGATTGAATCAATTATGAAGATTACCAATAGAACATTCAAATTAATGGAAAAGATTGATGAATATCTGAAAGTTCAAGGTGGGTCAGCATTCCTCAATAGAGCCTTCAATATCGATTGTAGTATCAGGTCTGTAGAGAACAAGACGCTGTCTCCGCCTTTCAGCAGAATGCTGTCATATAATTAATTTTTAATTCAAACGATTAATTAGTTCAGATTAAGAACCACCCTTTGAGTTAGGAAATAGTTACACTATATACTTAGGAATGTCGAATATAAACTTCTTCAACTTGTTGGAAGATATCGGGATATAATGCTTACTGGGAATGCCGTTATTGCCCGTTAAAATGCTTGGGATAATGGCCGAAGTAATAGGCTTTCATTATTAATATATATTGGTTTTCAACTATATCGTTCCTCCATTGTTATGAATTACTTCAATCAAAGGAAAGGAGAAAATAATAAAATTAAATAAGAAACATTTATTCGCGTAGATTATTTGCACAGGTTAGCTTTTCAAGATGAGTATAGGACATTTTTCTTCCATCGATGCGTTGAATACATTCGCGTTTGCCAACTCCAATAAGCAAGGCTTTATATTTTCTTAAAAAATATATACCGTTACCAAAGGGGGTTTACAAGAATTGCTTTACCATATTTTTCATGTGCATTTCTCTAACAGAGTGCAATTCAACTTGCAAAGCTCAATATGGCCTCGTTGGCAAGTGTGCAAGCCTCAGAATGATGCCATTCTCAAAGAGAAAATCTCATCAGTATTACTGACTTCTTTTAAATGTATCATTTAAATTGAATATATGCGTTTGAATTACTAAATCAAATGAAATGACCAAGTGTTATCATTATGTGTCTTTCCACGGTATTATCAATCCTATGTATGTTGGGTAGCATAATTATATATGTTCCAGTGAACATATTTTTGGTTAATTCAACAGATATTCTGAATAACTCATTAAATGACGATGTGACGATTGAACTATGGGTAATCGAACGAATGAATGAAGGAGAAATCTAACCTTATCTAACCAAACCTGAAGGCCTCATAATTTTCACTTATTACCTATGATGCACTGTGAGGTATCACGAAATAAGCTATAGTTATTCGCATTTAACAGCAGCTTAGAGAAATTGTTTATCGATGTACATTTATACATAGCAATTTTTATAAACTTCACAGAGTACTAAATTTCTTGAATAAATTGAAACCACTCTATAATCTATATTCCAATGTTTGACATGTGTCCTTGAGATGAAATACCATTTTTAACTTTCTATTTGTTTTCTTTATTTGATTTATATTCATCTATCTTCGAGAAATAACTAACAGAATATCTAATTTAGTATATAAAAATATGATACATAACATCGATAGGAATTTTTTTATATTGCAGTTCTTAATGTCGAATGTGCAAATTATGTTCCGTATACATTAATGACAATTTTAGAATCCAAACGTCTAAATATATGAATAAAGTCAATTTATTTAACATTTTCTTGTTATGAATAAGATACCATGATATATTTTAATAGGATACATTAACTTAAAGAAATGAGAAACAAAATCCGCAACAAACAAAATATAAAATGAGAAAGAAAATAGTTTGCACTAAAGGTTAAAATGTATACCTAAAATATATATCCTACTGATAGGGATTAGCTCCGATGGCAGAGCAACTGAACTTCACATCGGATCATATCTGATCGACTGCGGCTGTGTCGCGGCTGAGATCAACAAAGAGTGTTTAAAATAATTGCTCTCAGTGAAAAAAGCCACTCATCTAGAAATAGAGGAGTGGTACAGGTGCCTTCGGTAGGCGACACTGTCTACATTACTTTACTTTTATTGTATTCTGGTAAAACACATCCTAAATTTTTTTCTTCTGAACTTTGAAAAAGATACCCTCTAATAATTAAACTTCCCCGTTCAAAGGCAAAAGTATGAAAGTTACCTCCCTTTGCGGTGCAATCCAAGGAATGATTGCATAGGATTTATATTTCATTCCTGGGACATGCATCAGTTTGACGAACTCTTTATCAGAATATTTTGTAAATTATACCATATCTTATATTCTGTCGACATAGTTTGCTGTTTACCAGATTGATCCCGTACAAATTCCTTGCCTTTAGCCAATGAGCTAAATGCTTGTAGGACCATAGGATCACCTTAATTCTCATATCATCATTTCATCATATCATCATATCATCATATCATCATCACATCATCATATCATCATCATTATAATTATCATCAGTTTAGCGAGGAGAAAAGGAAAATGAAACCAAAAAATTAACCATTATCAGCCTCTCTTTATTCAACACCCTCATTTTCGCATTGAGCATGCGCAGTTGTTACAACCAGCCATTGATGGATTGATAAATTCTGTCCTCGAGGAATCATCTAATATTATTTCACATAAAAACACAATTTATATAGACTAATCAATCCCCCAAACTCCAAAAACTACTAGCAGTTACAAGACCTAAACCTTATAGGACATTATGTCTGATTTTATGGACAGTGAGGCAGAAGAATCTGCCGGAGAAGTTGACGAACAGAAGCTGTCAGACCACGTTAGTGAAGAAGAGGATGAAGAAGTCGAAGAGGCAGATCCTGGTCTTTTTAGTGATTTAATAAATGACGAACCCGAAGAAGGGGAAGGGACTGATGATGATGAAATGCCAAGAAAAAAGCGTAGACGTCGAGGTATGCGAAAAACCTTTGCTCTGCTTTGTTATTCCTCATTAAATGTTGTTGATGCTGCTCAAAGATGTACTACCTCAGAAATCTTTTGTCTGTTTGTGCGAATTTAAATTTAGATGGTATTGCTCTATTCAAGGTTACCAGTTTTAATTTATAATTTTCTTAACAAGCATTATGCCATATATCTATAACCTTACAATTACATACTCTGTTTTCTGTTAGTTGATGTTACGTACCGTTTTGTAATGTAGGGCTGGACAGTAGGCCTAATAAAACAGTTCTGAGTTCAGTACATTGTTATAGGCCATTTGATATCAAATTTCCATCATGCATTATAACAGTACTTCACCTAGCGCTGCCATGTGGAAATTGTGAACACAGCTTAATGCAGATTAGAAGGCTTCATTATTTACGATCAGACTCTTGTTTTTTTTTACGTAAAATGCATAAACATTGCGCAAGAATATGATTTCACGTTATTAAAACTATGTGATACTATGGCAAAAAAACAAGGAATCTAAATCAATTGTTTTATTTCCAAAATCATACCAGAAATAGTGCAAGGATTTATGCTTGCAACTTGCGTCAACTTGTGCTTGATATTTGGATCGTGCAACCGCGGTGATAAATTGATTATCAAGAGCTGATTCATATTTGCAACAACTGTGTATACCAACTCTTGTTTTGGCTTATTCATATTGAATTACTGTCTCCAACTTTAGTTGGCATTACATGTTCAGAATAATAATGTCTTTAATAGGTGGATATCAGAGCAGGATCCAGACTGGAGAGTTAGTAATTTGTATGGCTAAATTATATTTCAAATCTGGAAGCACAGTTAAATTGCTATTTTTCTTCTTTTCTGTGGCTGATTTTAGTTGAATCATATAGAAAATTGTGAAAAATACAAAATTTGCGGCCAGAAAAGATTCAGATTGATATTGAAAGTTTTGTTCTGCGGCTAACAACTACGCTGCACTCAGAAAAGTATGCAGCCTGTAGCAGGACTGCAAAGTTTGATTCAATTTGTACAGCGTAACCAACTTAATTGCAAGTCAAAACTTACAACAACATTCATAATTGCATTTATCAGAATTTGCACTTCTCCAAAACAGTTATGTAATTACAAAGAATTGACTCAAAATAGTTTATAGGGCTTCAAAGCAAAGTCAAGGGAATCTGAGAGTCCCGGAAGGCTACAGGGCCGGATTTAGGCATACCGTATTAGCGCGAGTATAAGTCGACTTTTTTTCCCCAAAAAATAGGGTCCAAAACACGACCTCGACTTATATTCGAGACCGATGTTTACATAATATTTTATTTGGCGGCACGTGCAGGTAAACAACAGAACAATGCCCTTGATTGCTTACGTAAGATTATATGTCACGCTTCACTTTATCCGCCTCTGTTTTTACTTCATCATTGTCCGTTGCTGTTTATCAAGCCAATATTAAAACTTTTCCGTTATTTATATGTAAGTTTTCTATACTTGAATCAATTCAAAATAAATTTTATTAATTACAGGGGAAAATGTTTTCTCCGCATTAATTGAGTTGCCGTCGCTTTGTGTTCATTCAAACATCTCATGCTTCCTCTTCTGCGACTAGCGACTTCAATGTTGTCCGTCGCTATTTTATCAGACCAACATTAAAACTTTCTAATCAATCATGTAAGTTTTCTACATTTGAATTAATTCGAAATAAAGCTCATTAGTTATAGGTTAAAATATTCTCTCCGATTTAATCAAGTCATTGTTGGTTTGTATTCATTCAAACTTCTCATGTTATATTTGCATTCACACTAATGTGTTGACTTTTTACACATGAACAAACAAAAGAACTCAACGTAATTCGATCACGTCAGCTTCGAATTACATAAACATTACATAAACTATTCATGAAAAATATTGTTTTGAAATTGCTTGTCTACAAAATAATTTATTACTACCAAAGAAATACGGACCAAATAAACAAAAGTGGCCGTTGTATGAGATGTTTGCTTACTCATTTTTCCCGTTATTTTGGGTCGACTTATACTTGCACTTTACATTTTTCTGGATTATTTGACCTGAAAATTAGGGGTCGACTTATACTCGGGTCGACTTATAGTCGCGCTAATACGGTAAGCACAACATGCACCAACTTCAGGCCCAGGGAAAATAGCCCTTATCAAATAAAAATGCCTGCTTACCAAAACAACTTATCAAATTGATTTATTGTTTGAGTGAACAAAATTATGATAAACTAAGAGCTTTTATATGTAGATCTCTAATAAACAGAGAAATGTTTTTGTATAGACGTTATCTCCCTTTGTATACACTGTCTATTCAGGTCGGTTGATCGGGCGAAGCGTCAACACTTTTTAGGCCTGTTTAGATTGGTGTTTTAGACCTCAAAAAGTAGATCCCGCCCTGGAAGGCTAGCACAAATTCAGAAGGAAAAGGAGTAAACAGCCGTACATTCAAGTTTTTACAGTGAAAATATTTCTTTTCTGTATAATATACATGATTAGATGCATCTTTTATCACATTTTTATGACAATAAATGGAAAATAACCTCAAATTATAAATTATGAAACCGAATCGCGGAAAGAAAAATATTTTATCAGACCTTGCTCGCCATTGTTGTTGGAATCATCACTATATTTGCTTGGGAGTCAACAGGTATAACTCACAGAACGGTACCCTAGCCCAGACTGCAGAGTTTGCTGTTTGCGGCTAAGATCTTAGCCGCAGAACAAGAATTTCAATATTGATCTGGCTTCTTTCTGGCCGCACATTGTGTCTCGATTTTACAATTTTCTATACCTTTTCAACTAAATCCAGCCGCAGAACAGGAGAAAAGTAACGAAAACAGTGCTTCCAGCCGCACAAAAATATGATTTGAAAAATAAATTAGCCGCGCAAATTACAAACTCTGCAGTCTGGACCCTAGCCTCTAAGTCTAAGCTCACTTCTTCAATCTGATATAATCTAAAGATATCCTTAAATAATTTGTACGATTTGATTTATTCCAGGGAGTGAAGATGAACTTGACGATGATGATTTAGCCCTCATCCAAGAAAATACTGGGTTGAAAATTAAGAAGGTAGAATTTGTAGTTAGTATAATGTAGCAATGCTCATGGGCGATGATTATAAAATAGGACATGAAACTCAGTGTAATCTGTTTGGTTAGTCCACGTGTCTAGAAATTCTAGGATTACCATTGTTCAAAACTCGGAAATTGTTCAAAACTTGGAAATTTATTGAAATTGACTTTCGAAGAATTATAACGGCACATCCCCTAGAACATACTCTTTTAGGTTCTTCTAAGGCTGTCGTTATAAACAGTTTCTGCTGTGTATACTGTTTGCCAGTCGTTGTTCGTAGATGCTTTGATTTTTATTTCTCTTGATCTTATTTAATCTTCAATCTATAGGCCTACTGTTTCAAATGTATTAATTGTATGACTATCATTTGCAATATCATATTTCACGGCCGTTGTCAAATTCCAAGAACATACAGTCAAACCTGTTATAACAGTCACCTCTATACATCAGCCACCTGTCTATTGTGGTCACTCTTTTAATGTCTAAAATAGTATTTTCTATTGAACCAAACCTGTATATAAAGGCCACCTGTCTATAGTGGTCAATTTATCTACCTCTCATAGCTGGCCGTTATTTACAGGTTTCACTGTATCTGTAATTTAATTTAATCCAGCAACGCAGTGGAGTGGTGTATGATGTATTTTAATTTTATTTTTAGAAAAAGCATACCCGCGTAAAGTTACTTGAATCTGATGAATCTGGTGATGATGAAGATGCGCCTGTTGAAAAAGAAAAAGATGAAATCGCACATGAATTATTTGAAGGAGATGATCAGACTGGTGTAAGTAGATATTTTAAAATCAAGCCTGGAATATAGATTATATTTATGTGGATTTGGCAGGTAACTTTCTCCGGTTTTACTAGGATTGACCAAGAGTTTCTAAGATATTTTAATGGAGTTTACAGTTTGATGAAAATGTGCAAAAATGTTTGCAAAAGTCTTTCAGGTGTTATCTCCGATGGAAAGAAAATTCCACTTTGATTCGCAGACTCTGTGGTTTCATAAAGAAATAATTAATATGTGTTCTTAATCCTATCTGTGTCGCTTTTCGTATCAGTGATACAGTATATTTTTCGTTCTAGTTTCAGGAAGAACCAGAAATTCCTCTTAGAAATAACACTTATGCCGCTCTTGAAGACCTTGAAGAATCAGAGGGTATGTATCTCATGTGCCCTCCTTAATTATAATTAGAATAGCCATATTGAATGTCATTCATATTTATGTTGCAACCATTGGGTCAGTCCTTGAGTACTTGTCAATTTATTGTCAATCAAATTGGAAATTGTTGAATTTATATCACTGTACTTCACACAAGCAACTTGATCGAAACGCATATCGTAGTTTGTAAGATGCATTACGGAAACTAGCCTTTTAAATGAGTTTTCTTTTTTAACTTTTTTTCTTTTAATATTAAACTTCAAAGGTGATGATGACGATGATTTTGGATTCATTGTTGATGAAGATGGACAGCCGTTACGTCGCAAAGCAAAACGAAAAGTCGGGAAAGGATATGTTAGCAGGTAGGCTGCATACAACTGATTTATAAATGAATGAACTCCTAGTCATGGTCCGACCAAAGTAGGAATGCTGGAATCCTAAATCCCGGAAGGTTAGAGCAAATTCAGAAGAAAAAAAGAAGTTATTTTTAGGATTTATAGGTCAAACTTCAACATAATTGTTCAGAAGAAAATTTTGAAATATTTTAGGATACCAGATGGCTTAACCTTTCTTTGGACCCTATATACCCTGAATTCTGGTAACCTTCTATGGTATATATGCATTATAGAACATAGTTGAAGATTGTGTCAAAAGTACAGAAGTCTAAAATTTGAACAGATTGGATATGAGTTGTCATATGACTAGTATATAATAATAATAATCAATCCATTATCATAGCTTCACACACTGTTGTCCAACCTTCCAAGAACCCATGACGTACATTAGAATTGCGAATCTGTCAATTCTGAATTTTCAATATTTTTTTAAAGTGCACTGCAAGAAGCGCAAGATATTTTTGGTTTGGAATTTGATTTGAACGACTTGGAACAATATGATGACGAAGAAGACGGAGGCGATGATTATGAGGATGATGATGAAGAGACACAGACACGACGTCGTCGCAAAAAGACAACTAGAAAAAGCATTTACGAGGTATTAATTATCTAATTATTTAAATTATTTAGTATTTATGATTACATTTATTCCCTTCTTCTTTTGAGCTCCTTTAATTTTCCATTGTAAAACTCAGATTATATATCAGAATTGTAATATACTGTCTGTTTTCTTAGATTTAATTATGGTTTATATTTTTCAATCTGCAGATATACGAACCAAGTGAACTTGAAAAAAGTCATCTCACAGATCGGGATGCTGAAATTAGGATTGCTGATATTCCCGAACGATTTCAGGTATGATAGATTTAGAGCAAATTTAGTTACTGTATAAAGAAAACAAGTTTCAAGCATTATGACAGTTGTTTGGCCCACTTTAAGTGTAATTCAAATGTATCTACAATTTAGATTTATCTGTGGCCTGGTTTTATACTCTAGAAATTATTTTGTGATTGTTGTTGAAAATTTTGAATAAATTTAAAATCAAAGTAAATTATTAATTGATAATTTTTACTTGCACTCAAACAAGTCTCACTGAATTGAGACTAACGCTATACTACACTTACTTGGATTCAATCTAAACTTGAATTATATCAGCAAAATATTTATGGATTCACTGGTAGCTCAGTGGCAGAGTATCTGCACTCTGTGCGGGAGCCCAGGGTTCGATTCCTCGTCGCGGTGCACACATGTTTGTATTTCTCTGTAAATCTGTTCATGTCCCCAAATAAACAAGCACTTGTGCTTACGGGGTGACTATCAGTTATATTATCTGTAGTTAACTGAAAATGTAATATTATGATTAAAATACTTTTTTGCCATTTTCCATTATCATGATTTATATAGCTAGCTGATTCTTCAATATTCTCATTATCATAATTGATTATTTCTAGTTGCGTCCAATTCCTGTTGTATATAGTGATGATAATGATTTAGAAGATGAAGCCGAGTGGATATATAAACAAGCATTCATGCAAGTGCCAATATCGCAGTTGTTTGTACAGGTTAGTTTTGGCAGATATCTTTAACCCTTCTGAAATTCCTTCCAAAACAATTCTACGACATTTATGTCTAGATTTTGTGAAAAGTCAATTGGCAATTTTTGGTTTTTTCAAATTGACATTATTATTATATAATAAATATTCAAATCCTTAATTCATAAGTACATTCGAAATGATAATTCATAGCTCAATCGTGTTGCTCCATTGCTTTGTTTGTTTATTATTTCTATTGGTTATAAGAAGCCAAGCGATACTATTATAGCTTGGGAGTTCCATAATAATTTGCCCATTGGTCAAATGGCAGTTGTTGTTGTTTGTGTTTGTTTTTTTAGATGAGTTTTGTCTTATTTTTTGGCGGGTTTGAAGGCGAAAGGCTTTGTAGCCATTAAGATATTGCTGCTTCAGGATCAAATACATCATCAGCATTGTGTTAATATAAACTCACAAGAATTTTTTGATAGGACTTTTATTGTAATAATAAGTACTGTAAATATTCTAAACTACGGAACCTTCCTTTCACTTTGTAAGTGTAGGCCTACAATCTCATTACAAAACAGCCAAAATACTCCATCTTCATTCATTCTGCTGTAGAAAGATATTGATTTTTATTAGATGCTTGCTGTTGCTCAACTTTATTTCAAATCGTTCAATAACAGATTGGCGTTATATGCCGGCGTTATATGCTTTCAATTATAAACGCTGTACGTGTGCGATAATCAAATAATGTCTTATACTTTTTAGTATAACGCATAGATTTGTTTGTGTATTATGCTGAAATACCTATTAATTTTTTTTTCATAGACAGCAAATGAATTCGAGAGGAGGCATCAACAATTTGTTCCAAAACCTGTATCATGTATGCCAAAAATTAAGGCTGCATTATCTTTCATGAAAAAAGAATTATTTGAGGTTAGTTAGTTAGTTAGAAACACAAAATTTTCCATTGAAGGCATTCATTTTTCATTATTAAACACTGGCTAGATTATGGCTCACCAGGGGCTGTTTTAAGAATGTTTGGACTGAAGACAGAACAGATCGTTTCTATATTCAGGGATTAGCCTTATTATGTATCACTAATTAACTTTCAACTACGTCGATTTGTATATTATTATTATTAAGTGTTTTACATGATTAAATAAAAATCTATCTATATGCAGTCTTTGATAAAATGGGATAATGATAAGGTATTCCAGGGGAAATGTGTTATAAGTTATTATCTAGATAATTTAATAAACTATTGAGCTCTGGTGTGTTTCTTGTATCTATGTTTGCTTGATGATGATATCTATTTTGAAAATAAAATATCAAGAGAAAAATATTGATTGTCTGTGTTATAGGTTCCATTTATATCGACGTATCGAAAAGAATACGTAGAGCCTGAGTTAAATATTAATGATTTATGGAAAGTTTACAATTGGGATGCAAAGGTATGTAGGATTGTCATTTTCAATATTTTTCTTCTGATCTTTTGTTTTGAAGGTTGGGCCTATAAATCAGAGAAATTTAGTCAGGCAAGGTTGCAACAGAAGTGTGTACAGTGAAACCTGTATATAACAGCCAGCTTTGAGAGGTCGATAAATTGACCACTATATGTAGGTGACCCTTATATGCAGGGTTGATTCAATAGAAATATTATTTTTGACATTGCAAGAGTGACTACTATAGACATATGGTGGCTGTATAGAGGTGACCGCTATAACAGGTTAGACGACGTCATGATATCCTAGATTTCAGAAGGCTGGAGCTAATTTAAAAGAAATGTTCTAATTTATAAATCAACCCCAACGGAAATTGAAGAGAAAAAATTGATAATGTTCGATGTTGAACTTTTGTAAGACATTGCATGTATTAGTTGTTTAGATTGCCTATACTAGCTCTTACCTGGGCTGCCTTATTCCATGAGGGGGATGAAGAACGAGGGAACTAACAGTGTATCAATACCAGTGAAGCCTTACAACAATGTTGTAATTGCAGCTGTCATGTCATGACTAATTAAAAACTTGCAATGTTTACCAAATGCAATGTTTAGATGGTGACATGAATATCATAATGTCTTTGTTTGCAGAATTCTTTGAGATTTTTTGAAGTACAAATTACTCTTATCATTTTTCGTCTTTCACTCTGCAAATAAATCTATTGTGTCTCGGAAAATCTGATTGTGTACATTTCTTGAAGGGGCAAAATGTTTGGTGGGCTCTACGCGCTTAGAGTCACGTGCGTGTTTGCCGTTTGGATTGTTTCTGTGCCTGAAATGGATTGTAATATTTTGTAATTATTTTTTTAGTGGACACAATTTATTCAACGAAAGAGAACAATGAAGAAATTGTTTGAAGGAATGCAGTTTTATCAATTTGAACTTGCAAAGAAAGACGAAGGGAACGAGTTAAGACCTGATTTTAGGGTTTTGGAAACAGAAGACGTAGAAAGGTGAATGTCTACGTAATTATCTTGAATTCTGACCAGTGGTGTTATAGTAACAAAAACAACACACCCAGGGTCCGATAGGAAGATTAGAGCAACTTCAGAAGAAAAGTGATATTTTTAATGATTTATTGGTCAAACATCAACAACAAAAAATCAGAAGAAAATTTTGAAATGTCTTTTAGGATTCTAGAAGGCTGAACCTTTGTCGGACGCTGAACACGCCCCTTTTTATTCATTTTTTATATTATAGGCTTGATAATGCACAAACAATTGATGATCTAATGGATGTCTATGGTCAATTTCAATTATATTATGGTAATGATATTGCTGCTATGGAAGAATGGCGCGAATCATCTCCTCCAGCAAAAACATTATCAAAACCTACAAATGATAACACGGCGAAAGATGATGATGACAAGACTAATAAGGAAGATGATGATGATAATATTGATGCTGAAACTGGAGAAGTCAAAATCACAACGCCTGTCGACGATACAGAGAATACTGTTAATATAGAAACTGATGTTGTTGAAAAACCAAAAGCACCACCTGCTCGTAAATTACCTAAACGAAGAGATGTTTATTCAATATGCAGTCATGGTGGTGGGTATTTTTAGTCATATTTACATTCTATAAATTAGACAGTGTTAAATCTAAACCATTTTAAATTACAACTCACACTGTAAACAAATATAAGCAACACAAACATGATTTCGACCTCCTTGAAACTGTAATAAATCGAGCTACTAGCTCAGGCATGACCCATTCTGAAAATACGTTCTTTGACGATTTCCAGGCATTTATTTACATTGTTTAGCACATTACAATGAACAAGGTAGTCAAATCTTTTGTAGCCATTTTGAAATTTTCTATCTTTAGTATTTTTGGTATGAAAATGATGCAGAATTTTTTGGTATAATAATATAAGTCAATTCAGAAAGAAAAAAACATTGAAAACGTTACACCAGAACTAGTGCCAGACTCTTTTCCTCCAAATAAAATGGCTCTTCTTAAAAACGTCAGGTGTATAATTGCTTTGCATAAATCTTAATTATATTTGCTGATAATTGTACCTTGACATATTTGCTTGGATTCTGCCGTGTGCGTTTTTTGATTGGTGAAGAAATAAAAAAGTTGTGGTGTTTCGAAGTTTCAAAACGCAGTCACGCTCCAGCTGTTTTAGAAAGTTTCTAAACATCTCAATGGATAACTTTTTTGTATGGTCTCAAATAAAAGAAAACACACGGTAGAATCCAAGCAAATATGTCAAGGTACAATTATCAGCAATAATAATTAAGATTTATTCAAAGCAATTTTGCACCCGACGTTTTTAAGAAGAGCCATTTTATTTGGACGAAAAGAGCCTGGCACTAGTTTCGGTGTACCAATTTTAATATTTTTTCTTTATGGATTGACTTATATTATCACACCAAAGAATTCTGCATTATTTTCATACCAAAAATATTAAAGATAAAAAATTTCAAAATGGCTACAAAAGATTTGACTACCATGCTATTACAGTGTATATTTTAGTTACCTTTTTGTTTTGGTTTCCTAATAAGGTATTTTAGTATTTTGAATTTTAAAAGTTTGTTGATATCTGATACATTGCTGCATTTCTACGGTCTTAGGTTTGGGGCTTTTGGCTTCTAAATTTGGTCTTGATGCTACTAAATTTGGTGAAAATCTCCGCGATAACTATCAACGTCATGAAACTGAACAACATACACAAGAACCAACAGAAGCTGCTGAAGAATTTGTTTGCAGGTTTGTAAAATGATAATCATTTTTGAGTTTCACTAATCTGAATAGTGTATTGGTGCTGTGAACTAGTAGCTCAGTGGCAAAGGGACCGCACGATATGTGATGATCTCATGTGCCTCTTGTTACTGGCTGTTATATACAGGCTTCATTGTATAATGTATATGCCTCTAGTTTTACAAGGTGTAGCTAATATGAACTTGACAGTTGTATCTATTTTTTATTTCAGCTCATTTCCTACAACTGATGCTGTTCTTGCTGGTGCTAGGCACATGGTAGCTGTACAGCTAGCTAAAGAACCCTTAGTTCGAAGCTGTGTCAGGCAAATATTTTACGAACGGGCTAAACTTAGTCTTACACCCACTGCAAAAGGGAAAAAGGTAATACAGTGAAACCTGTCTATAATGGCCAGTTATATGATTAGATAATATTAACCATTAAAGGGAGGTGACCTATCTATAGTAGTTAAAAGCTTTCAACAGGTGGCTTCTTTATGTCTGATTTCTAAGATCTACATTCTAAGAATTCATCAACTCAATTGAAACATTTGTTACTGTTTACGTCTGCTATTTAGATTAATCCAGCAATGTAGATGATCTATTGTTAGTATTATGTTAAAAAAATAGGGGTGAGACGATAACAAAATTTACTGATGCTTGATGCCGAGTAGTTAATCGCAGATTAGTCATAACAGTCGACTGAATGTTGTAAACAGAATAGTGTAAACAAAACAGAGCGACTGTACAGAACAATATCAGCTTTTGAATTATCATTTCAAAACATTTGATTAACAAATTTTCGAATAAAGAAATGAATTTCATTGTCTAACACAATTGGTTCAAAGATTGCCAAAGTAGTTGAATTCTTTAAATGCCGATTATTTTCCGATTAGTAAAATTCGGCATTGATGATCGGCAGAACTGATTATTTTCAGAATAGTTGTCTCTCCGCTATAAAAAAGAATACTGATAGTTGTACGGCACTAATATGTACAGTAAATAATGTGGACGGTGTCGCCCTACCGAAGGCACCCGTACCACTCCTCTATTTCTAGAGAAGTGGCTTTTTTCGCTAAGAGCAATGATGTTAAACGCTCCTTAGATCTCAGCCGCGACACTGCAGATCAATTTCAACAGATTTCATGGCAGATAGGCCTTGATTGTCAATGCGCAACGATGCGCCGCAGCTACTCACAATGCAATTCCTTCTGAACCATTCCATCCGCCATCCTTAGATGGTACTCATTTGATGTTTCAGATAAAGTTAAGGCTGAGTTGACCTGAGGGGGATTTGAACCACAGTCGATCAGATATGATACGATCTGAAGTTCGGTTGCTCTGCCAACTGAGCTAATCACCCACAATATGTACAGTGAAACCTGTATATAACAGCCAGCTACAAGAGGTAGATAATTTGACCACTATAGACAGGTGGCCTTTATATAAAGGTTTGATTCAATAGAAAATACTATTTTATACGTTGCAAGAGTGACCACTATAGACAGGTGGCCGCTTTATAGAGGTGACCGTTATAACAGGTTTGACTGTATTCATAATTTATATCTTTGCTTTGTTAGGAAATCGATGACTTTCATTCATATGCGTCTTTCAAATATATTAAAAATAAACCTGTGAGAGATTTACAAGGAGAACAGTTCTTAAAAATGCACCAAGCGGAAATTGATGGCCATGTCAAAATTAAAATCAGTATTGGATCGGAAACAGAAAACGGGTTTGTATTTTTGTTTTAGTATGTCGCATGGAATTTACAAGGGCAAATTCACAATTTAAGTGAACTAGTGATGGGAGGAAGGGGTTGTGGGAAAGTTGTCATCCTGTATTGAAGGTTCATGAATTATCCCCAAGCTTATTTGATTTCTGGTTTAACATGGGGTGAGGTCAGGTATATGGTTTGAGGCACGGGATCACAATTTTTTATTCAGTGCTAGATTGATCAGTATTACAGTACAGTATTAGGCAGATGGGAGCAAAATGAAATTGAAACTCAGACATAAAACAATTTTTCAAACCTTCTTTCAAAATATCATAGATTTATGAATAAAATCATTAAAGATTGATGAATTAAATTTAAATGCTAGCAAAAAATTCTATGCAATCTGGATTTCAAATTTCAACATGTGTTGGAATTTCAGTAGTAACACTTTAGCCTGTGAAGTTTATAACGTTGTACCGTGACTTTTCCGTGTGCTTTTTTCATGGCAATGGAATATCAAGTATCTAGTCTAGATTTTTTCTTCTCCTATTTTTTTAGTCTTAAGTTAACTATGTTCTACGGCCTCGCATAATATTATCACTCTCTCCATTGATTATTTGGTAAATGACTAAAATGATTTATTTATTCTTGTTTGTTTTAGACCTGATCCATATTTCGATGAAATCAAACAGTTATATTACAGAGTAAGTTAATTTGAAGTTATTTTTTGCAAATGATTGATTGCAATATTTGATTGGAAATAAGAAGTTGTATTAAATGACATTAAGTCTAACAATTCACTAGGCATAGTCACACGATCAATATCTACATTTAGCTTAGGTGGACGTTATCGCAAACATCAAACACTTCTAGTGCACACCTTTACGTATTATTTCACATTATTATCCCATTTTACACTTGTGTAATGTCTATATAATCTTATTCTTTCACTTCTATGCCCGTTTTATATGCATTTGAACTAAGATTTTGAGAAGGCTTTGACAGTAGTCAGTAAAATGACTGTCCTTGTCCATACTGCCCTGCTGTGAGTGCATTGTTTGGTTCAACGCCTTTCAACGCTATTTCAATTAAAGTCTTTGGATTGAGTTGGTTTGTCCAGAATAAATGATTCAAAAATCTAAAAAAATGTGTAAACAGCTATCAAATGTAACTATAATTACTTGAGGCAATATATACACTTGTGTAACAGGGATTGATGCTATGCTATGCTTTGATGTTAAAGCTTGGCGTTTCTCGAGTAGATGAGTAACAGGTTAAACCGTTAACCTTAACAATTCCTAAACTACTGGATTATTTCTGGATTCAATAAATGCTATGTTTTGTTTTTAAATTAGGATGAGTTTAGTAATCTTGTCCAGGAGTGGAATACTCAACGTGAACAGGCGTTATCAAAGGCTATCAAACAGATATTATACAGTGCATTTGAAAACGAAATGAAAAAGAAACTTCTTATAGAATCAAAACAATTTGTCGTTGATGTAAGTAGCTAATATAAGACTTTATAATCATATCTGTGAGTACACAGTATTACATAATGGAGATGTGTATACATTGACCATACTAAACGGTGTCAGTCTGTTGGAATCCAATAAGATTTCGGATGGGATTTGGATTGCCTTTTATTTGAGTTCGGACTGACATAATTATGTCAGTTAAATCGGATTTTGAGAAAACATTTATTGCTTTTGTAGTTATCACTGTTATTAACGACAGCTATCGTATGATTTGATCAAACCATGTTATGGTTATTCTGATTGTAATCGCCTGTTCTTATAACTTTCACTGAGTTGGCGAGGCGAATGGCAGTAACATTAGAATGATAAGATAGACACAATTTGATACGATAACGATACTATATGTTGTTTTCTTTGATAGAAAAACATTGGATATGGTTTGTAATGAGCTACCATTTTACTGTTTTAAACTATAAAAATGAAATAAATGAAAAGATTAAATATATAGATATGTAAGATTATTGTTATAATTGATATAAAGAATTCATATTGTGTGTCCGATGATAGAAAGATGTTGTTGCTCTTTTGGTGATGTTTTGCCAACTACAGTCTAATATACGCGCTATGCAATATATTATGTGCATGCGCAGTACAATATTTAATTCAAGTTAATTTGGTAGGAATTGACGCTTACACTGATTATGAAAGAAAATGTTAACGAGAAATCATTAACAGTTATGGATCGAAGGCGAGGTGGATATTGATAATGACCGAGATCCAATGACTAACAGGTCAATTTTGTGATATATAATCATAGCATTAGTTTTTATGTATTAAAATGCATCAAAAACACAATTAGATGTTTCTTCTTTTATACGCTAGAACAGAGATAAAACACGGAATGGTCAACAAAGCTTTATAATTGATTGCTGTTAGTTTTAATAATAAGCCACATGATTGACATTTTGTTATCACAAATATAATAATAAGAAGGATAGATAATATGCTTATTGCTTATGCCTTTTATTGTGTATTTATGTTGCAGAGATGCGTTGATACATTGCGTTCTTTGGTTTCTATTGCGCCATACCAAGCTGAACAATCTGATGATCAAGCCGACTGGGAAGAAGCTAGTGGTGGTCGAGGTTGTCGTGTTTTAGCGTGTGCATTCCTTCCAGATCAAAATACAGCTGCTTTTGCAGTCATGTTAGATGGTGATGGACAAGTCATTGACTTTTTGCGACTTAAAAATTTGCTTAAGCGAAGAAATGGCTATCGTGCTAAAGACAAAGAAGATAAGGTATGTACAACTGTTAAAAAATAATTAAAGTTGGAGTGATACTCAATAAGTGTTATATATAATCGCATCTTTAGACTTGAAATAATACAATGTATTAATGTTTGACTTTATCAGAAACTTCTGAGATAAACTTTTTACACAAAATATCATATGCAACACGGATGCTGATGTTCAATGTTTGACTAGGTATATTAATTAATGCTGCATCAATGGTTTGGTCTTTGGAATTCTGGAACATTTCTATATTTTCTTCTGGATTTTTATTAGATGTCTCGGCCTATAAATCATTGAAAAATATCAATTTTCTTATGAATTTCCTGTAACCTTCTGAATTATGGGATTCCAGAATCAGTCGTATCCTAGCTGCATAGACATAATATGTCAGTAACCACTTTCCAACAATAAGAAGTGATTGTCATTGTGTTCTGTTTGATATATTTACTACTACTATAAATGCTACAGTCAACCTGGTATAACGGTCACCTCTATACAGCGACCACCTGTCTATAGTGGTCACTCTTTCCATATCTAAAATAGCATTTTATATTGAATATACCCTGTATATGTAGGGCACCTGTCTATAGTGGTCAATTTATCTACCTCTCATAGCTGGCTGTTATATACAGGTTTCACTGTAACCTTCCTACAGTGGTCATCATCTGACTTTGTAAGCAGTGCAGTACAGTATCTAGGCTAGTCATTCAGTTCCAAATGTCACTTAGCGTTGAATATTTGATATATAATTTATGTTTTTAGATGTTGGACATTGAAGCAATAAAACATTTCATATCCAAACATCACCCACAAGTGATTGCGATTGGATCAGACTGTCGAGATGCTCAATCAGTAGTTGAAGATTTTAGATTTTGTGTCACAGAACTTGAACAAGAGCAACAGTTAACACCAATATATGTTGAAATGGTTGATGTTGAAGTAGCAAAAATATTTGAGAATTCACCACGATCTGAAGTAAGTTTTGGACCTTCTTCTACTAAGTCTGTTTAGAATCAAGTCAATTGTCAATGATTTTGGTAAGGCTTACACATTGTTTTGCATACGATTACACTACATTGGATTGTGAATTGATTGGACTATCTATTCCCATTTAATGTTGAAGTGTCAACAATATTTACCCAAGTCCCAAGCTAATACTCAAAATCCAATAAGGTTACCAGACAATGTTCTTACATTGAGTCACAGAAATATTTTATACCCATAGTCAAGAGCTGTATATAATAATTACTAGTTTTTGTCATGATAGTCTGATCTCAATTTTCAATTATTAATTTCAATATAAATGTAGAGAGTACAACGGTGCCAAAAAGTAATACAATATTTGTTTTAAATGTTGGATAATATATAATTGCATACAGGTACTGATGCGGGGTTCAATAAAATGGAATGGAATTCCTAGGAAGCTAACAACATTTCAAAATAAAATGACGAAATATCTGTATTCAGGGTTTCGAAACCGATAGAAAAAAATTTATTTAATCTTTTCCAAGATAGGTGGGAAGGCTGCAGCAATCCCAAAACTAGAAGGCTGTGGTAATGTCTTTGTGATGTAAACCCTAAAAAGTTAGGAAACAGAAATTTTAATTCGGAAACAAAAAAAATTTGTCGAAAGACTAGAACCCAGGTTACTGATGTCATTATTATTATTATTTCAGATTGAATTTAGGGAATATCCATCACTTTTAAGACGAGCCATTTCTATTGGTCGTCGCATCCAAGATCCATTGTTAGAATATGCTGGTCTTTGTGATAACGAAGATGAACTTCTGTGCTTGCGATTACATTCTTTACAGGTAAATATTAATTTTATAGTGATTAAAACTTGCATCCATGTTAGGGGGACCCCTTAGGCAGTGGGACACGCCTGAACAAAGCGAATATATATTTCATCGGTCCTGATAGGAAGCTTACCTACTCTTGTTTTTATTAAGATGAGTAAATGGAGTTGGATTAAAACTCGCATCCATGCTAGGGTGACCCCTTAGGCAGTGGGACACGTCTGAAGATGACGAATATAGATTTCGTCAGTCTTTATATGAAGCTTTCTTGCTCTTTGTTTTATTAAGTTGAGTAAATTGAGTTTATATGAAAGATTCATTTTCTCGCAACTACGGTTGGACATATCCTCCCGGACACCTCAAGGTCTGCTTTTAACAATTTAATTAGTTTACCACTGCCGTAAGCAGACAGTGGACACCGTCTAACACAGGGGTAGATACCTTTTCAAGACTATTACAGTCAATTACCCTGTCTTAAACGGAAAAATTCCTCTTCTGCGGTCTTCCCAATCAGACTGTTCCCAATCACTTTACTTTTACAAATTTATTACGGCTTAATAATATTCAATTTACTCAAACAAAAATATTAGAGCAGGGTCATCAAAATTCTCTGCAACTCTGTGGCTATTATTTCTTAAATTATCGATCATCTTCATCGTTTCTTATTTGTAGGATTCTGTTGGCCAAGAAGAGCTGAAGCTAGCTTTAGAAACAGAACTAATCAGCCAAGTGAACAATGTTGGTGTAGATATCAATCGAGCTGTTGATTTTATTCATGTTGCTTGTGCGTTGCAATTTGTTTGCGGTCTTGGAACTAGAAAAGGAGGAAACTTACTTAAGGTAGATTACTACTATGCAGTGTTGTAACCCGCTTAAGTGCGATTCGGATAAGTGAAATTCACGCTTATCTGCAACTGGACTCTGAAAACCTATAAACTATTTTCTGGCCAATTCCAAATTCAGATAAATGCAGCACAATGGTTCACATAAATGCTGTTGCTTTTTTATTGAATAGGTCCTGAAGCAATCATCACTACGTCTTGAGAATCGTTCTCAATTAGTTACAGTATGTGGTATGGGTCCACAAGTGTTTTTGAATTGTGCTGGTTTTATAAAAATTGATACATCTTCAATCGGTGAAAATATGGAAGTACTTGATGGCACCCGTATTCATCCTGAAACATATGATTGGGCACGAAAGATGGCGGTAGATGCTTTGGAATACGATGAGGTGTGTATTATAATGTGTATTTTTACATTTTTGTCTAATTTAAGAACACGACCAATGATTGAGCAACTTGGACAATGTTTCAACAATACTTCATTCAATGAAAAAAAAAATAGATTGGTGAAAATTTGAATATTGGCGTCGCGAAACAAGACGTGCGACAGAATAGACGCATCAAAACATATATGTCTTTATCGTTTCTTATCAGATTAGTTTCAAACTTGTACCAATCAATTTTTTCAGTCGATATAACCAGATCTATTAGGATTCGCATTTGTTTTACGTCAAGGAATCTGACTTATTGTAAATTAGAAAATTAAGTGTGTATACATCTACAGTGAGACCTGTATATAACAACCAGCTATGAGATATAGATAAATTGTTTACTATAGACAGGTGGTCTTTATATACAGGGTTAATTCAATAAAAAGAAAATACTGTTTTAGACATACAAAGAGTGACCACTATAGACAAGTGGTTGCTGTAACACGTTTGACTGTTTATATACATTTGTACAGTGAAACATGTATATAACGGCCATCTACGAGAGGTAGATAAATTGACCATTATAGACAGGTGGCCTTCATATACAGGTTGGATTAAATAGAAAATACTATTTTAGACATTGCAAGAGTGACCACTCTAGACAGGTGGCTACTTTATAGAGGTGACTGTTATAACAGGTTTGACTGTATATTATTTGTATTAATCGTAGGGTATGGAAGAATCAAATCCTTCTGCTGCTGTTGAAGAAATCATTGATCAACCAGATCGGTTAAAAGATCTTGACCTCGATGCATTTGCTGATGAGTTAGCACGTCAAGGCTACGGCAATAAGCAAGTAACATTGTATGATATTCGTGATGAACTTATCCATCGGTTTAAAGATCATCGACCAGTATTCCGAACGCTTTCTATTGAAGATCGTTTCCGCATGTTATCAACTGAAACTCCTGATTCAATGTATATTGGACGTTTGATCACATGCGTTGTTACTGGTTTTGCATACCGTAAGCCAACACGTGAGGCACTTGATCAGGCTAATCCTGTACGGAATGACGATACAAATACCTGGCAGTGTCCATTTTGTTTGAAAGGAGACTTTCCTGATCTAAGTGAGGTAAGGAAAATGAAATCGAACCTATTTTACCAGGCAACTTTGATTGAAGTATTATAGAGAATTTTCCACCAATGTTCGACATAAAGGGATTGATCAATCACAGTCAGTAACTTGCAGGCACGGCATTTAAAAGATGCATAAATTTCCGAAGTTGAGTATAATTCAATCGAATAGTAGTACTCATAGTAGAGTAGGTTCGAATGTATACATTTACTTGAAAATTATATTTGGAATTACCACAATCATGGCCACATCAGCTTTCCAGATAAGAATGATTTGGCTGCAGTTCTAGTGATTTGGCTACAATTCTAGTACGACCATTAACTTGATTCACAGTTCCCAACAATTGGCAAGCCAATGTGCTTGTGTGCATATTTCGTAGCATATTTTAAAAGCGATGGTAATTGACTGTAGGCCTAATTGACTGGATTGTCACATTTCTGATGATTTCTCAAAACGGTCCTTAAATGGTCATTTGGAGCTGATGTGTAATAGGGGAACCAGACAAGGAAAGTTTTCTAGATTGTGTTTTTGGCAAATCATTACAGTGAGACCTGTATATAACAGCCACCTATGAGAGGTAGATAAACTGACCACTATGTGGAGGTAAAAGGGCCTTTATATACAGGTTTGATTCAATAGAAAATATTATTTTAGACATACCAAAAGTGACCACTATAGACAGGTGGCCGTTTTATAGAGGTGACTGTTATAACAGGTTTGACCGTAATGTAGTGCAACCCTTAATAATGCATTTGTAGATTTTTCAAGGTTTCTCTGGATTTTAAATAACACTTAAATGTTTATACTGAATGCCAATGATAAGAAATATTATTTGTTTCAGGTATGGACTCATTTTGATAATGGCAGTTGTCCTGGTCAAGCAGTAGGTGTTAAAACACGTCTTGATACAGGCATCTCTGGATTTATTACAACAAAGAACATCAGCGATAAAGAAGTTTTTAGACCAGAAGAAAGAGTTCAGGTAATTTTATTCCCTTGTTACGTCAAATCTGCTCAATATTGTATTTTTGTTAATGACATCTGAAAATCATTGAGGTTTACTCAATCTGATTGTTCAGTTTTTGTACATTAATATCCAACATTGATATGGGAACAGGAAATGTTTTGAATGTGTGACACACTTGAAGAAATTGTACAGCAATACTTTTAGTACATATTTCTCCAGCGCCGGATTAACATTTCAGGGCCCCCAAGCACTCTCTCTCCAAAGGGCCCTAAAATGGGTGTGGCAAACATAGAATTAGCCTCACTTTCAAGTTATCATCTCAGTTTGAATTTTCATAGTCGCCATTTTATTTTTGTCCGAAGAAAAACGATTCACGCAAAAATAAAATGTTGTTATTGCAGTGGTAGAATGATGGTTTTGCAGTATTTAAAAAGATTTTAAAAGATCACAAAAGACACAGTATTATTTGTTTTATCAAACCCATTTTGTTTTGCTGTTTAAATTAACTTTACACTATTCAAAACAAGATCGAATGATGAAAACATTTGTTGAATGCTTAGGCCTACTTTTGAAAAGTATTATTCGAATTGTTGCTATTCGATTAGCATTTAATATACTATTAAAATCAGTAGACAGTTAACCACAAAGGGCCCTAATTCTCATTATAATTGGTTATTGAATTCCTCCATTAATTTCAACTTTTAAAATAATGCTATCTTACAAATTGATTTTTTTAAGGGCCCTTCAAAAACGAAGGGCCCTGAGCTGAAGCTTATTTAGCTTACGGGTTAATCCGGCGTTGTATTTCTCCTGTCTCACTACGCCAATCTGGTAATCATGTAAATTACAGTAAACATGTATACAACAGTTAGCCATGCGATGAAGAGGAATCGACCGCTATATGCAGGTGGTCTTTCTATTCAGGGTTGTTTCAATAAATCATTATGGTTCTTTGATATTGCTAGTGTGATCATTATAGACAGTTGACTGATGCATAGAAGTGGTTGTTATAGCAGGTTTGTCTGTATATTGATGGTCTGTAAGGTGGATTTAAGCTTGGTTTTGTTTATTAGAATTATCTGCTACAGTGAAACCTGTGTATAACAGCTGGCTAAAAGTGGTCACTAGAAACAGGTGACTGTTATAATATATTCAAGCATACTAAAAGTTGATTTTTTCTTACATTTATTATACTTTTAATCTGTAGGTTGGGATGACTCTTCACTGTCGTGTTTTGAAAGTCAATTTTGAAAGAATTCAAGTTGATTTAACATGTCGTTCATCGGATCTTGCCGACAAAGATGGCAAATTTAGGTGAACTTGAATTGATATCTTATTTAAAGGGGCAAAATTGACCGGCGACCGCTGCGAGATCAATTTGAATTTATGCTTAGCGTAATTCAACCGTCTCGCTTTGAAACTATTGTTATACGCAAGCCTAATTTGTAATAAGTTCATGTCAACAATGAACATTGTGTTATAAACAATAAACATGCACGTGATCCTAAGTGCGTAGCGCCTGCCGGTCATTTTTGCTCCTTTAAGCAAGCTTTTGATAAGGGCTATGCTTAAGAAACCCATGTAAGACATAGATGTTTGTTTGAGAAACGATAGATAACGTCTAGATAACAGATGCAAGTAATATATATTCTGAAATATTGCATGCTTACCGTTTTTTCTTTTGCTTCTTCAACACCTGTGATGTTTCTAAATTGCTTTAGAAACTATCTGAAGTAGTTACAGTGGTCTTTGATTTATTGCTTCCACATATTTTGATACAATATTTCTTTATAACTTTTTAAGTCCACCCAAAGATCTGTATTATCATTACGAAGCAGCTGATAAAGAGAAGAAACATCAAGCTGACTTGAAAACTGCAAAAGACAAGCGGACATGTAAGTGACTATTGTATTCCTCCTATCATTATCCGAAAAAAGGTTTCGCCTTCCAGCAATCTTGAACAATTTTGTACATTTTTTTCTGAATTTTTTGTTGAAGTTTGACCTAAAATCGGAAGAATATCAGTTTTCTTCTGCATTTGCTCCAGCCTTCTGGGATCTAGAATCCCAGGATTCCCACTTTTGTGATACCCTGCCTCCTACTGACTGTATTACATCATATAATTCAATTTGAGTCATGTTGAAATGTCGATATTGCTGCCAGATATGGAGTTTTACCCTTGCTCCTGTGCACTTCTGCGTCCTCTCTGTTGACCAAACCTAAGATGACACCATATGTTATAGATGACACCAACAGAATGAAATTGTAGATTGTCATATGCGACATTCTTTGTATGACAAATATGGTGTGCATTAATCTGCTATAATACTAGTACGGTACTAGCAAATTGAAATGCCATGGTCATTGAACATTTGAACAGGCTCAATCAAACCCATATAATAATAAAAGTTAGGACACACAGGTTTTGATGCTCAAAAATCCATGTTTTTTGCTCCATTGAAAATGAGGTTTTGCTTTTGAACAGGTTTTCAAATTCATGATATTATTTTCGATGGTTTTGTTCAAATTTTGAAAGCCTGGATTTGACCAAACAAAAATGCTGCCTACAAAATCATGTCCATGTAAGAGTGTCCCGACTCTTATAAATAGATAGCTCTGGGTTCAATGACATCCCTTATCAAATGTTGGGAATTATTATGCTAAAATAATAATTGTAATATTGTTGCTGTATTAGGTATCTTGATGTTTGTTCATGTTTTAATTTGTAGCTTATCTCAAACGTGTTATTGCCCATCCATCATTCAAAAATGTGACATTTAAAGATGCTGAGAAATTATTAGACACAATGGAACAAGGCGAATGTATTATTAGGCCTAGCAGCAAGGTAACATATCTTAACATATAATAGATACGGTAGTTTCTAAAACTGTACGTTCATACATGAATTTGTCATTTTTTAACCAATTATTTTGTAAATCCAGTGTAATCCGCTTAAGTGCAAGTCAAAATTTCCAACGATTTTCATTGCATTTATCTGAATTTGCAATTATCCGAAATTGTTTACCAAGAACTTGACCAGAAAATTGTTTAACAGGTTTCAAAGCCTGGTTGCAAATAAGCGGGAATTACACTTATCCGAATTGCACGTAAGCACAGAACCATTAGGTTTTAAACCAGGCTATACAGTGTAACCCGCTTAAGTGCATTCGGATAAGTGAATTCCCCCCTCATATGTAATCTGGCTTCAAAACTCTATTGACTATTTTGTACTCATGTTTTTGTTAAGCAATTTCGGATAAGTGAAAATTCAGCCAACTGCAATGAAAATCGTTGACAAAATTTTGACTTGCACTTAAGCAGGTTACACTGTGACAGAGGTTTGTTTCTATTTTCAGTATTCTTGTTTGTAGTGAAACAAAGCAAATCTTTATCAGAGCTTTCTTTTGAGACTCCCGACCGCAAACTATCAAAAAAGGTTTACCCCTCAATTTCAATAGCCACTGCTATGTATCATTGACTGCGAGAACATCATCATTTACAATAAAATTTGAGGTAATTCTCTATCTCCCCCAGATCACCCAACCACATGAGTAGCCCAATATAAAAATGTTAAAGTTGAAAATGTTAATAGGTTTTATTGTACTTTGATCCATTAACAGCTTTTTCATAATCTTTTTATTGATTATCAATTAGGGTAATGACCATTTAACTATTACATGGAAAGTTGACAAAGGTATTTTTAGTCATATTGACGTCAGGGAAGAAGGAAAAGAAAATGATTTTAGTCTTGGCAAATCATTGATTATTAATAACGAAGTAAGTGCTATAAAGACTTTCATTTACCCTGGATATTGTCTTATTTCAAGTGTAACAGCTGTAATTTGCAGCTTGCACTCAGGGCTCAGACATAGGATCGTTTTCAGAATCAAACAAGTACAATATAAGGTTACACCACACTACGTTGCTGTTGAAAATTCACATGAAAAAAATTGGTTTAAAATCTGAATTGTTCATGATTGTTTGTAATGATATGATTACCGCAGAACAGTAACATACATTTAAGCCGTTTATGCTAAATATGATGGAAATAACACTTTAAAGCCACATTTACAGTACATCAACTCAACCTGACATTTACTATGCTGACTATCATAACGTTCTAATAGATATAGAAAATATGAAAAACAAAACTTCAATTTATGCAAGTAGTTATTGAGAAAACTTTGAGAAGGCAACTTTACAGATTTACTGTACTTACGAAATGTATGGTTATAAGCCATACGCCGATCCCGATAGTTTTTATTTGATGAGAACAGATGTGTCACGCAAATGGATATTTGTTCCCATGCACTAATTTGATGTCCAATGATCACGACCACCAAAAAGAAGATAGAACAACAGGAAAAGAAACTAAATAAAATCAATTAAACAAGTTGTCTATAAATTTGAAATTATAATAACGATCAATAACTAGAACTCATGTGGAAGAGCCATCTCCACTGGCCGCAATACACGCCTTAAGATACACACCTTAATTACAGTAATTGAAATTTTCAAAAATTGTGTTGTCAAGGTCAACCAAACTTTACGTTTGCAGAATTTGAAACCTTTTATTGTACTATGATTATTATCCAAAAGTTGTTTAACTATTTTAGGAATATGAAGATCTTGATGAAATCATTGCTCGTCACATTCATCCATTAACATCAAACGCACGTGACATTCTCTCGCATCGTTACTATATCGAAGCAGATGGTGGTAGCAAACAAAAACTAGAAGAAATTCTGACTACAGAAAAGCGTAAACATCCATCTAAAATCCCGTACATGTTTTCATCATCTAAATCATATCCTGGTAAATTTATGCTTGGTTATATGCCACGTAATAAACCACGTATTGAGTATATTACAATCACAGCTGATGGGTATCGTTATCGTGGACGCGTTCATGGTTCACTGAACAGTCTTCTGAAATGGTTTAAAGAACATTTCAGGGACCCTATTCCTGGTAAGTTTTTTGAACAACAATACTAGTAATTCGATAAGGATACATTTGCAAAATAATGAAATGAAAAATGCTGATATTGCTGGTTATGTGCATTAGTAGTGTAAATTCATATAAAAGGGGAAATGAGTTTTACAAATCTTAACTGATCCAAGGATTCACTCTCCTAAATTGGGGGAGTGGCTGAAACGTAAGAAACGGTTGTTTGTGTATTGTATATCAACGAATCACAATATTGTTCTAGTTTGTCAGAACCCACTAGCAATAGAATGTTGAACAATAAAAAACTAATTGTTTTCTTACTCTTCAGTCACTCCCCAAATTCAAACCAGCGCAAGCTTTCTGTTTTCATTACCCAAACCCTACCAATCGTAAAAAAGGATTTGGGTCGGCGCGCAGGCTAATTTCAATGTGGCTTATTAATGAAACATCTACTGTTGGACTTCTTGGTAATTTCGTGCACCTTTTTTAGCACTTCCTAACCATAATTTGTTTTGCCAGGTATAACCCCACGTCAAAGATTAACAACACCACATGCCATGATAGAATCCAATACACCTTTTACTCCATCAGCGACACCTGGCTCGTTAATGCCTGGTGGCGGCACACCAATGGCACGTATCCCTGAGGGTATACCATCGCAAGTAATAAATGCAGCAATGGCAGCAGTCCATGGTACACCAACCATGCAACATCCAACACCGCAGCAAGGTGGTGCTCAACAATTTCCTGGACAATGGAATCCCTACGCAGTACAACCTGCTGCTGGTATAGCACCGAGCTTTCCTGCGACACAAGATCAACAACAACAACAACAACAATATAATGCTTACAACACATACCAACAACAAGGTTATGCGCAATACTCTAGATAACCTAGGGTTGAATATGATGTTGACTAATATGGGTTTTATTTATTGACATTTGGCATTTATTATGGAAAATGTTACGAGCAAGATTATTATAATGATGATTAAATTTTATGGATAAAGAGATCTTGGGAGACAAGATTACAGACAATGATATTCTGCAATGGTTCAGTTTTCAGTATGGAATGGCTTTAAATTGCTAATTGTTTGCTATAAAGAGCATTTATGGGTATTATAGTTTGATTCTGTCTCATGCCTTCTGTTTGTAAACGTAGATCTGCTTTAAAAGAGAATATTTTGGGCAAAATTAGTTTCAGATGATTTGCTTCACGCATTTAATGACTGTAAGTTTAGTGGTCATCAAGCAACTTTTACTGGACAAATTATGAACAAGGCCTTTAGAAGACAATTCTATTTGGAGTTTATTGTCTTGAAGTTTTTATTTGTCGAAGAGAAAAATCACATTTTCTGTAGAAGGCCATGACTATTACAAGATGATTCTGTTTCAAGTTTCTTCAATGACATTGAATTTAAATTTGCAAAACAACTTGATGAAGATACAGATTAATTGGTTGCAATGATTGACAAGTAGGCATGTAAGTATTACTGACTTTTATCGGTGTCATTTACCGTATATTATATAGGATCCAGTCCTAATTTAAACTCAACTAATTTGTCCTACTGTACAAACATCTTCTTACGTGATGATAATTTAAAAAATAATCTTCTATCTGAGATAATAAAAACATTATAAATATTGATAGTTTCAAACCCCATATTATAGCATTTATGTACAATATTATTAATAAATAAATATATTTCTATACATTTTTTTTTGTGTGCATTTGAATAATTTAATGTCAAGTTATTATTTTGTAAAGATCTTGAATTCCTTATGTGTCTTTATATTAATATATAAACTATGATTTGAATTGAGAAAAATGTCTCTAAAGAAATACTTTTTATAGATGTTCAACACTGTGTAATGGTAAAAGTGCTTTTGTTTCTTGACCAATTCCTGTTAAACTGTTTTGGGATGAACGGCAACTTGAAATTTGATTTTCATTGCTATGAACAACAACTGCAAACAAAAATAAAATATATTGCATAAATAGAAAAGCTTAGAAATAAACACAGAACGGCTCATGTTTGTTACATTTATTTTTAAAACTTTTACAATCAAATTTGCTTAATTAGACATATACATTTGTTGTTCATGAACAAGTAGGAAATTATACACACACAGATTTAAGAGTTGGTATCGCGATTGCATAATATAAACCAGCTAATCATGGCCTATTGGAATACAATGAAACCTGTATATAACAGCCACCTATAACAAGTGAAAACTTGACCACGAAGACAGGTGACCTTTGTATATAGGGTTAATTCAACAATAGAATGATACTTTTCATACATAATTAGCTGGTTGACTATTATAGACATGTGGCTGCTATTTAACGGTTGTGGTTGTACTGTAGTATCTTTGCAATTAATCAACTGTACTCGTTTATATACGAAGTATATTTGACTTGACATACAAGGATAAATACTGAGAGGATAAATTGATATCAAGATGTTTAAAACTTACCGATTTCAGGCTTGTCGAAATCTAATTTTCCACTTTTAAATGTCGATGTTATAATTTTGTAAGTCATGCCAGATTTCTTACGGTAGAGAATAGCGTCACATACTAGTAACATCACAAAGAACTCAGCAACAACAATATAATACCAGTATGATATCTTTGAACCAGATACTGTGAAAATGAAATAAAAAATTATAACGATTTGTCTAAAAATCAAACAAGAAATTATTCTTAAATATTTTTCATTAATTTTCACTTCACTTCTTCGTCTATACAAAACTCTAATCGCAATTTTGTCTTTTTTCCATTTGAAAATTCAAAAGGAAATCATCATGATTTCTGTTTTAAATCTATTTATAAACTTTGTTATTTCATTTTATGAACTATTTTCGACTAAAAGTTTCTAGTCTACATCCATGCCACATTCAAGTGATGGAATGTAGGCAGTGGCTAAAATCACAAATTTCAAATACTCCAACGCCAATTGAATTACAGTTAGATCTTCATAAATGCCTTCAAGGTAATCTTATTGGATTACTTTGCAACACCATTTAATTTAATAAGAAATGATTGACATACCTTCACTTTTCTCTGATTTCATTGGTCCTCCAGGGCGAATCATTCCACGTGCAACACATGTACATGTACGTTCATCTAAAACTTTTTGATTTCTTTGACAACGACGTGCCTTTCTTTCTGGACAACCACAACCACATTTAGTATCTGACCATATCATTCCACTTGGGCAAGTACCAATACGTGAGACACAAGTACATTGACATCTCCGACTATCCCATCTAGAAATGAAAAAAATTAATTACTGGTCAGTAAAATGACATAATAATGTGGTCAAAATTAACCTGTGAATTGTGGTTAGTACATCAAATTCATATTCCAGGTCACATTGCATTAAACCAAACTATCTTGAAAATAACATGTACCTATTATGGTTGACTTATACCAAGTTGTCAAAAACAATAACGTTCACCCTGTTTAAACAATCAACCTGTTGCGAAGGGTCATAATTTCCATGATATAATGTACACAATCAAAACAACTAAATTTTACTTACTCCATAAGTGCTGGACATTGAACTGGCGCAGATTGATAAGGACATTGGCATCTACAATTTGCAGCATCGTATGTTTCATATTTTGAACATTGTGATGCCTTGACAACGCAACCTGATGTACATCTAGTATGATTAATTAATTTGATATTTCCCATTGATCCACTGCCAGGGAATCTTGTAGCTTTAATTGTTACTTCTTCCGTTTCACTTGCAACGCATTCAATTATAGAAGGATTGGAATTTCCCCATGATCCAGTACAGCGATGTAACGTTACGAAATATGGATAATGGGCAAAATTTGGTTCTGTAGCTACAACTGTAGGGTTGAGTCGACATAAAACATTAGAGAGTTGTTTACCTGGAAATAGATCAATAAAAATCAGTTTGATGAAATCACAACAATCACTTTCATAAGAACAATTTGATCTGGTTTATAACTCTTTTTTTCTTGTAATCAATTATATTTGTTCAGTATATTTACAAAATTGTAGACTTGGTTTACACATACTATAACACCCTAATCACTAGATCACCGCTTTACTCGTTATTCAATCACAGTACTGAATAAAAAATCAATATAAAACAAAACAAATATAAAATACGTAAAGACAAATTAATATACGATATACAGTACAAATTGAATAATTCCAATTATTTTAATTTCTATCAAATGACAAATTTGAGAATGCATTTTTCACTAGATTATCATTTTAATTAAGAATCAAATTAATTAATAATGAAATTCTTACCTGCTAGAACGCATGTAGTAGAATAAGCCACACATACAATAAAAAGCATAACTTTATCCATTTCTGATATTAATTTATTTGTATAATTCCAAATGCTTGAATGAAGAAGAATTTAAATTTCGTAGTTGTTGATCTGATGAAGGAATTCAAATATACTGATTAGAATTTGAAATAACTCCATCTTATATATTGCTCTATTCGAAACAGGAACGGAACATTTAACAATAAAATAAATGGTTTTCTTTATATGTACAATGACGTCAAGATTGTTGGCATATCCAGCGAAACACGCCGACTAATATTTTCTGCAGACATTTTAATTATTCCTTTGAATTAATAGGTAAACCAATTATCATTGTGAAATTACAGCTTAATCGTGTACCTCCTTGCGTTCCTAACAAACGTTCTATAGATTTATGAACTTTGGAGATAGTTGAAATATAAAACAGGTCTAATTTTTGACGTCAGTGTATGCAGCTTGTATGACGTCACTGCTGATACGATTGACGAAAATCGAACTTTTGAATAAACTTTATTAATTAATATGTAAATGTTCAACTAATGCCTTGAAGTACTGCAATTAAAATTTACTTTACAAAAATAAAAATATAGAAAAATTGCATAACAGTAGAACAGTTGAATAATCAATGAAGAATTTATTGTATATTTGAAATTTTGAAGACGTAGATCCCTGATTGAATTTGCATTGTCGGGTTTGGTTGATGAGATCATTCATTGTTTTTGTTTAATTCAATCAATACAATTTTTATTCATTTAATACAAAGCTATGATATTCTTACTTCTATGTTTGATTCAAATGAAGATACGAGGCATGTGTGCACACTGCATACTGCATAGAAACTAACTTCATGCCGCTAGGCCCAGTATCAAAAATATACTATAAATAGCTATGTTGTATAAGTTTATCAATTATATTTCAAACATACCTTCCTATATCTTTTATCTTAATCCTTAGTAAAAGCTATAACTTTCCTCTTTTCTTCTGGGAAGCTGTTCTCTTGATGAAGTTCACTTTCGAATGTCGATAATCTACTTGTTTATAGCATTTATATAGTTTTTATTCCGTATAGAAGCTATCTGAGGTCAGATATCTGACATTCCATTCATAGATTGCTAGAGGCGACTATTCTTAGCAAACAGGAAGACGTCAACTATTTAGCGGTCGGCAACCGAGTGCCTAACGACAATTCCTCGGCTTTTTGTAGCCATTGGCCGCTTCCTTTCGTTGTCAAAATACAACTATACATAAAACAAACGATACATTTTATAGTATTTGTTAAACTTTTTCACGGATTAAAGAAAAAAGTAAACAATGAAATGAATGATGTCTATAAACAGTAGTATATGGCTGTTTAATAGCTACGTTTAGCTGAATGGGTACCGTAGTAAGCTATAATTGTAAAAATGTTTTGTAAAGTGGGCGAAATGTGTGAATCATTTGACCAATAAAATTCATCATTATTACTGTAAAATAAATAAATATCAAATTACAAAATGACCCTTGTAGTACAATACCATTCAATAACAATAACAGTATGTATTATGGTTAACAATGAAGAACCTTTTAATAAGCAATCTGTTAACAATGTTTCTGCCTGCGTTGTAAGTTTTTATAGCAATTAATGTAATAACTCTAATAATTGGAAAGAGTTACAGTAATTACAAATCTGTTGAGGCTGTTACCGATTATTCATAAATGCATGTTCATATGTATGTATATTCGTAGTGCGATGGCTATATAGGAGGTAAATGAAGCTTAAAAGGGTATCTTTTACGTACTATAATCACTTAAATAATATTAACATAATATTTACAGAGAAATCCATAGCCGGTTTTATATAAACGTTGAACATATAGGTAATTGGAAATATAGGAAAGCCTACGAAAAGCAAATTGATGTAAGCGTGCAATTTCAGAAACTAAATTTGTTATAGCAGGGAAACCCGTTCATGAACCCTTAAACCTAACTCATATAATTTGCTATGTTTGCACAAAGCTTGATTACGCGATTTTAAGGAATTTCCATAAGCATTTTTGTCAAATATTTTGTTGAGCTGGTGTGAAGATTACATATAGTGTATTGTTGATATATTTCATTATAATTCGACGGCTAAACATCTATTGGAATGTTATCGAATCAAGAATGTGGAATTTCATTGTAAAACTATGTCATTGATAGTACAAGCCAATACTGCTGTGATTGATAGAGTTGTACTACGATGGAACAATAACAATGGAAGTTAAGTTTTTCGTCAGGGCGGTCAGGGGGAGGGCTTGGTAATACCACTGTGCTGAAAAATATTATTTTGAATTCTTCAACTTCAATCTTCCAAATAGGGTGACATATTCATTATCCTCATAGATATACATGTATCATATATTTCCACTACATATTACAGGATGATAAGAATCAAATCGTATTAATCTAAAATACACTTTTATATTTTTCAAATCTCCAAGTATATTACCCAAGAATGTTCTCTTGGTACGTTGCACTACAGGAAATACCTTAATTATACACCTATACAATTATATACATACATATTTCCTGATATAAGAAGCCACTAGCAAGACAGAAGGAAATCTTCATAGACTACTAACCATACACATACAATTACAAAAGTTAAAAGACTTGTATGCTTCAATGGAATTTACAGCTTATCGAAGGTGGTTCCAGGATTTCAACGAAAAAGGGGATATTCTCGCAGACGGGAGGGGACTATTTGTAAAATGGTCGAAAACATTCCAAAAATTCAATCAACCACCTCTTCAAATCAAATCTTTTCCATCAATAAAGTTAATATTATACAAATATACATATTTTCCAATTTGTCGGTTAATTTTCTTCTTTTAATTTCCAAATTGCAATTTATCGAATTTCATATGTATTTCCAGTAGTGATTGCATTAATTATTCATGATTATTAAATGTTAGTTGTCCTAGTTGCTACGTCTAATTATGTTTATTTATTTGTTTCTATAGAGCTATATCCAGAATAATATAGCGCTTTACATTGAAAGGAATATGATTTTTTAAGTTTAAATTATATAAATATTTACTTGATAAACAAAAAATTAAAATAATATATTTTATATAGCTATTTATTTACAAATTATATATAGTAATACAGTATTTACATATTGTAATGGATATGTTATAATAATTGCAAGTGTTTTGCTACCAGCCTCTTCCTTTTATTATTACTTTTTAAATTATGCGACTAAACAATTTTTTCATATTTTGTTGATTAAAGTAAAACCACAAAATGAGGACTGAACTGTAGAATTTCTAGTAGTGACAACAAGTTTGGATTATATAAACTAATATTCAACAAATGTGACAGGGAAGGAAAGAATTTCATATGGAATAATTAATCATATGACTTTAATTAATTCGATCAGAACAATAGTTAATTATGTAAGATTCCTGAAATTCACTAACATTTGACATCATTCATTAATTAAAACTTAGATAATACAGTGAAAGTAAGAATTGCCAACGATTTCAGTTGCATTTATCCGAATTTGCACTTATCCGAAATTGCTTAGCAAACATATGACCAGAAGATAGTTTATAGGTTTTCAGATTCAGGTTGCAGACAAGCGGGAATTTCACTTATCCGAATTGCATTTAAGCGGGTTACACTGTAGATATTTGATCAATGACATTGATGTGAAAAGATTTTTATTGTTTTTTTACAGCTTTTGAGATAACACTTGACACCTGTTGACAACAGTTGACCAATTATTAGGCCTAAGGTTATAAACACTTTATTTAAAGTTCACTTTCTTAATTATTACATATAAGGATTTAATAAGCTTGAGAGTAAAATTAAGAATTAGCCTCAAATGTATACCCTCAATATTCGAATTTTTTGAGGAAACCAAATTTGTGTACTACTTTGTATCATATATAATCATAACAATCACAATAGTTACACAATTGAGATAATTGAAAATCAAATCATATTAATTTCTATAATAAACAAGCTATTATTTAGTTCATTATCTTAGTAGCCTACAATTCTGTTCTGTTTATAAATTTCAAATTCAGCAACATTGAATCAAAATTAGATTACACAGCCACTGGTTGCGATAAAATTTTTACCAAATCCTGAAATAAAAATAACTTTTAAAAAATTGTATTGCTAACAGTTTGTTGGGCTAGTGGAATTATCAGCTTGACTTCCTGTAACATGGTCATACCAAGTACTTGCTACAAGGTAATTATACAGCTAGGGTAACTACATTTGTAGTCTATAAATTAAAATATTTCCAAGAGTAATAGTACTAAGGGTACTAGGAGAACGTAGGAAGCTTCGATTAGCAACGCTACGATTTATTATAAAATTTACAAAATGAGAAAAAATGTTCAAATTTCTTTATAAAGAGATTTGTATTTGTTTATATGTGATAAATCATTTAACCCATTCAAACATTCATGATATATCTCTGCAACTATCTCGCTTCTGATTGGACGATTTAATCGTCGCTTAGCTCTTTCAATAACAACATCAACTGAGGCATTACATACTCGTTTCACTTCAATTTTATAACCAGCAGCCAATAGTCTTTCCATATAATCTTCAAGTTCATCATATTTTACACAAGTACCTTCAGCAACAAAACTAATTTTATTTTCAAGTAACCAATCAGTTAAATAAATTGCTAATCTTCTTGCTCTTATGTACCAAAATTCGACATTTGCTGCATTAAAACCAGGTAATGATTCCATAATTTCATCTGTGTCAACATAAGCAAATTTTCCATACAAATCATGATTTCTAAATTCATCATTAATTACTGTTGATTTCCCAGCCCCCATTGGACCTAATATGAAAACAGCTAATCCTGTGGCAGGTGAAAGTCGTAACTTTCTTTTCCATCTATCGATAATATTGCACTCAGACTGAGTAAAAGTTTTTGAGTTGGCCAACATTTCAGAACAACATAAACGTAGAGAATCTTGCTTATTATCTAGGCGTGTTTTGTACGTGTGCAAAAGACTGGTGCTGTGCTGTTGCGTAAATGCATGAAAAGCTTCATTGAATAACACGCCATTTCTAAAGACCATTTTGGAACGAGTTTGTGAAAACAGCAAAGCTGAAAAGACGCCGTCTCGATGAAGAAAATGAGCGGAATATTTCCCTTTGCTTACCCTCGAAGAGATGAAAGTTGGAAAACGTGCACCCATCCTCTGCAATTACATATTGGAATTATTTAGTGTAATCAAAATTTACAATTGTTGTTACAAATCGTCTCCTTCTCTGGGAAAATAAACTGTTGAAAAGGCGCAAACAAAAGCTAGCCTCATCATCAAGACGCGTTTTACTGGAGTACGTAACAAAACTGAGGTGAAGGTCAATTTGGTTCTTTACTTTAAGACCACTTTAAATTGTATATTCAAATGATAGTGAAGCGCATCATACATACTTCTACCTTCCCAATTTTCGATTTGATTTTGATTTTTGAAATCCTCAAATTTTATTTTGAACGGTTTTTTTCCATGTAAAATTTTCTAATATTGGAGCGAGGCTTCGATGAATGATGACGTCATAGAGTAATTTCACAATGCATCATGGATATTTTACTTACATCGGCTCGCCGTTCCCTACCTTTTTCTACCTTTTAACCTGAAAGCGAAGAGTAGTCTTCCTTAATTTTTTAAAATATAGCGAATTGTGTCTGTGTTCGATTGACTTCGTCCTCCCACTAACAGCCGTCGATACTGCGTCATCTTTGGGTAAGTGCATCAAATCGCAATGTCCTTGTTTTTGAGCAGCTTATTCAACTGTTCACATCTGAGTCGTCTAAAGAATAAAGATCACAGACTGGCATCCATCTTGTTTTCGACTGAACAGATTTTGCTACAAATTACAAAGGCTGCTATCTTCTGTTCGTCACTGCAGGAAATTTTTAATTCAAGTCGACTTGATACTGCAAATTCTCGTCAAAACTAAATTTTGTTTTGCCAGGTATTGTCTGACCAGGCAATAATATAAGTCACTCTATTTGTCTAAATTGAATTATATATTCTTGCCTGGCTAAGCTTGCTACCTCCTCCCGACCTCAGCTATCTGAATTCCGTTCTTCAACTTGTTTATAATTTTCATCTAGTATCATCGTCTGTACTTCGTCTATATTACAAGCTGGTTTGTCGAACTAACCGCCGTGTACGCCTGTCCACCAGCCATCTCCAGTGTCCTACGACCCACTTACAAACTTGATTTTACAGAGAATCTGTAACCTTATCTTGATTCATCACTAGACTAAGTACTAGGAACTCAGACTGACTGAGAGCTAAACATTTTAATAGATTGGACGTGATTGGACATTGTTTCATCAGCATATATTAGCATGCCTCTACTGTAGACTACATTCCTCATACAACACTTGCGTGCAAAATGTTGCCAACGATAGCTTTCGTCATTATTTCTTTATTCAGGGTAATCAAGCTGGCGCTCATTTCAGACATTTCAATATGTTGAACTGTTAACACTTAATTATATTTATCTACCTACATATGTGTCTGCCTGGACCACATGGATTATCAGGCAAACATATTACGTGATTACACAGGCGTCAAACATAGTATTTCTATAATACTCTTACAAGAAAGCATACTGCTGGTATAGCAGACCCATGTCCATTCATCATTCTATTCTCCATAGTACGGTGACGCATAAGCATAACCTCGACTAGTTGTGCACTGAGTTTGTTCGTAAGTCTACGTATCCTAGAGGATCAAGAGAAATGGAACATCAAGGAATCAGTACTCAGCCTCAAATTTATCAGCTGACTTGTTCGACGTTAGAACCCAGATTCAGGTTGTTTACATTTACCAGTCGTTATAATGAAGTCATCATGACATAACTAGACTCAAAAACTCAGAGATCCTTTTCAAACAATTGATATTCAACAACAGATCTTCTGGAAGATCATCTACAGCACAAAGTGTTCTGTAACACATAGATCTTGAATTTTGTTTATCAACTGTAATATTATTCTTTGCTTTGGATTCATTTTTGACAGATATCGATTATTTTGTAGCTTTCAGGAAAGTCTCATCTACGAATTTATACTATCGTCAAAGGTACATTTTGAAGACATTATTATTCTCTTCGCAAGATATCACTACTACTGCTACAGGTATAGTCTCCGAACACCAAACGTCATTCAGGTATAGTCTCCAAACACCAAACATCATTCAGTCAATGAAATCGACGTAGACCTATTCACAATCTACAATGGTCTACTGTATGCCACAGCTATTATTCAAGCCACTATTTTTATTAGGCTCCTTACTTAAAAATACTGTTTGCAACTTATTTAACAAAACCCTTATCATGCAAGTTCAGAGTTAAGAACATTTTCGTCAAACAATTTTGATTTATTTGTTTTTTGTAAATTAATGCTTATCACTATTTTCTGGATCATATTACCACAGTCTTGACAATTCAACACATCAAATTTCCTGAAGCGTGTGGTATTGTTCATTGTTCATATGTCATTCCAACAGCTTCTACTCAGATTACAGTAGATTACATTAGAATCGCCTACCCATGCTTCGGATCATATTAGCATTGAGATATGTCTACCAGCTAATGTCCTGCTCCTCGACTTGGTAAAGTTCTGCTTGATCGTATTAGTCTTGAAATTAATTGCTAACTTATTCCGAACGCTATTGCCGTGGTTTGTGATCTCTTTAACTTCAACTGTCGCCATCAACCAATTAGCAAAATTGACAACCATTGTGCGTTGCTGGTAATTTCCTCAGCTATGGTATTGTGATCCACAAATCTATTCGTCATGGTCCTCAATTTTGATGTAACAGCTCTAGCAAATATTGTCTTCAACATAATTACAATTCTACTGCCATTTTTTGTATGGTACTTTATATCTCGCTGAATTTGGTGATAAGCATATTTTGTTCCTTTTCAAATTATCTAAAACTGTTCATCAAATTAATGTGAACAAAATCATGCCATTTGATAATATCTGCTTGATTTTCAACAAATTTTCCAAAATATACATAAATAATATTGCATGATAAGGGTTAGTTTAATGTGAATAATTATGCAAACATCTCATAAATTTGTATGGGGTGTAATAAAATATATTTCCTCTCATACTTTTTCAAATGATTTCATAATGCAAACCTTCCAACATCTTTAGTTTACGTTATTGTCATAAAAATATGATAAAAACTGCACAGTTTTACTTCTCTGTCCAATAAAAGAAAGCAAATGAGCAAGCTCAATTTTCCCTCTGATTCAAAAACTTAAATACTAAATATAACTATTTATTCCCCTTCCTTCTGAATTTGTGATAACCTTCCGAAACTTTCCTCTCAGACCAAGAATCCCCCATTTTATCGGACCATATATGTATGTAGGCACAAAACTGCCTCACTAAACAGGTTCTTTGTAAGTCCGGAAACTTGGAAACCTGGTTTGCGGAAGGCTAGCAAAATTCGAAAGGGAAAGGAAAAATGCTGGATATGAAGCTAAAATAACTAAAAAATTGTGAATTTTTTTTTCGATTTTCATGTCAGTAAAATTATTCAAATGTTTATCAAAATGTTAAGATTTGCGGAAGGTAAAACATTTTGTCGTACATTGCACTCATGCATGTTACGTCCTTGTCAGTGATGCGATACATCTGCTACATGTTATCATCATTTATCTGAACACCTTAAAGACACCTGCCTTCCAAGCAAACATGTACGGCAACCAGTGTTGTTGAATTGCTAATGTGAACTCTAAAATCTCACAATTTTCTCCGGCATTGCCAATCCATCATTGGTAGAGAATACTGTTGTTACTTAAATTCTATATAAGCGTCGATTAATACTTATTTGTTTACAATTATTATCTTACCAATCAATATTCGTCACCTTCCAAATTTTCAGCTTCAAAAATGTCACGTGTTTATGTTGGTAATCTTGGACCTCATGCCGAACGTGAAGAACTGCAGCAAGAATTCAGCAAGTTTGGTAAAATAAAAGATGTGTGGATTGCTCGCAACCCACCTGGTTTTGCTTTCATCATGTACCATGATATGGAAGATTCAAAAGAAGCTGTGAGGCTTATGGACGGAAAAAGAGTGTGCGGTACCTCTATCAAAGTCGAATTATCCAACTCAGAACCTAAAGGTAGAAATTTTAGTGGTGATAGTGACAGGGGAAGACGTGGACCACCAGCAAGATCACCACCACGATCATCACCACGTGGACTTCCTTATCGAGAATCTCCACGGGGACCCCCACTTCGAGAATCTCCAAGAGGACCCATGTCTAGAGGACCACCCCCTCGTGGCTTGCCTGCTAGAGGGCCTTCAAGGGAAATGAGACCTCCACCTGATAGAAGTTACGGAAATGAGGAAAGAGACAGATACAGGGACAGACCCGGCCCACCGTCAAGAGAAAGAAATCAAGAACGACCGGTAAGGTACGAAGAACTTCATCCAGCAAGACCAGCATACAGAAGGGAACCACTACCACAAGCTGAGCCGAGATACAATGATAGGTATGAGTCAAGCGCGTACAGTGATGCTCCGCAGTACAGGGATCGTTACGAAGACAGCTACCGGAATGGACGTCAAGAACGACGAGCGTCACCTCCACCCCGAGGACTTCCTGCTCGAGGTGCAATGCCAGCTCGAGGACCTCCAACGCTACGAGGGCCACCACCCGCAAGGTATGAAAACATTTATCATTTATCAAATCGATGAGGATAAATCAATCACATTAGGCTTTATGCATATTACAGTAGTAAACAGGAGAATTATTTAACAAGGACTACACCAATTCAATATTAGCTCTTGCCAATGTTACCGACACCCATTCCTTTATCTTTTACCCTTTTTCATACACAAATTATTAGTAGTGTAGAACAGTAGTAATAAAATCAATGGTGATATTAAATCAATGAGATTTATCTACTTTTAAATTTACGCTATTTCCATTTGTATGTCTTTAGTATGTAAGGCGGGATTCATGATGCCGTTTTAGATGCAATACACTTTAAACACATATCAATGGATTAGTCATTAACCAGATGGGTACATTGGCTTCATTTTTTAAATAAAGACATCTAAGTTGCGAAAAACCAATGAAAACTGTTTCGTTTTTCAACAACAGTCATTTCTCAGACGAAGCGCTAATTAAACAGTTTCGCACTTCAATGAATTTCTATTGTCTCACAAATACAAAACAATACGATCTGTGTATTTTCAATGTTAGTAATTCTCAGAATGAAATTCAAACGTAAACAAACAAAAACACATATATTTATATTAGTTGGAAATTATATAATGATTAATCAGAAATTAGTGTTTGAAAATGATTTGGAATAGAACATTATCAAATTTGTAAACAAACGTAAACAAACAAAAACATATATTTATATGAAAATGAAACAGAAATTATTATCGAAAAAAAATTTGGAATAGAACATAGAATGAATATAAACAAACCCTCATTATGGAAATTAAATCACAATGTTATAACATATTTCCTGATAAGAATTAAGTTCAGACAACCCCCTGAATGTGCTGTACCTTACAACTTTATGGCACTCGTGTTAGTAATGTTTCTTGGATATTTTCAGGGGGTATGGCTACAACTTCCACATGCTTTGGGATCAATTAAATAGTACCTAATTTAGTAAAAAAAATCCTGTTCGTTCTCCTTTTCACTTCAAAACTATCTGCTTCTTTCAAAAGCAAAAAATAAAATAGAATATGTTCTCATTTAAATTAAGGCTTTGATCAGATTATCTAGGCTACATAGATTTCTTCATAAATATATTTTGAACAGTTAAGCCAGACGATTCATATCTTAGTGTAAGCATTCATTGATTAAATTTTTAATTTTATATTTGTGGTTGTTTTCCCTCAGAGGCATGATTCGTAGATCGCCACCTAGGCGACCAAGAAGCCCACCTCCAGCGTAAGTAGAACTTTGATTCATATCAATTCAGAACTTTGGCTATATGCTGGTGTGTCAATGAAATAATTTTGGAACCGATAATTCGAAGCCAATTAATAAAATTAAAAATAAGTAAAAGTAAATGAAATTTCTGTTCAGCAAAATATAAAGAGAAATAAATCTGCCTGCAGCTAAAAAGTATCTTTACTTCTGCTATTCAGTTAGATCCCCACGGCTGAATAGTAAATTTGCAGCATCTAAAAAGTATGTTTGCTGCATTTAATTTACTGCAGCTATTTAGTTATTTTACCGCATCTAAAAAGTCATTTACCACATCTAATTGGATCATAATCGGAGCTAAAAATATATTTTTCATAGCTAGGTCACATATTTCAACCCAGTACGGAAATCAGTTCAGTGTCATTTTGGCTTCAACAACTGTGATTTAGTAGTGATAGATTTTTGCGGGCATTTTGCCTCAACTATGTTTGTACAGTAAACATTAAACCATGAATATACGAAGGGGATTGTCAAAATGCCATCATCAGATGTGCCAGTTATTAGATTCCACATACAATTTTCTACTCATATATATGTACAGGGTCCGACAAATGTTTTATCCTTCCTGAAACCTGACTTTTTATTCAAACAACTTCTGTAAACGAATCATCTAGAAGGTTCCTTATAATATTGTCATTTCTCTAAATTTGTGAAGAAAAATGAAACAATATCCATTTTCTTCTGAATTTTTGCCAGCCTTCCGGAAACCTAGTTACCAGGTTGCTTGGTTTTGTCGGACCCTGCATTACGGTATTTAACTACACAATACACAGTACTTTAATTTTGACTGGTAGTGTCTAGTGTGGTATAACAATTTTGTTATTTATATGATGTAATAAATATTGCTAACACACATTTGGATTTATTGTACAATGCTTTCTGAAAAATAGTTTATTAACATAGCTCCCTATAATCGATAAAAGTTTGCTTCCGTTTGTGCTATAGAAGATCATATACATACTCCCTTTAATTTTCTTACATGCACTACAGTTCCCTGCTATTTAATCCACTATCAGGTGGGGTATAATTGCTGATTCCAAAAACTAGTTTTGAAAAAGTAATGGGTAAAGTATTGAGGTATGAGATCAAGTTAGATGTGATGATTTAACAAATATGCAGCGTTTAGACGATTTGCTGCAGAAAGCTATATTTAGCTGCAGCAATATCACTTTTCTAGTTTTGATTTCTCGAATATACATTGAAAAGCATAATTGGATTTGCAAACCTCTAATTGCAAAAGTCTATGTTCATGTCTCATGTCTAGCCAATTAGCGAATGATTTCAATTTGTGCATTTCAACATAATATAATAATTTTACTTCTCTTCTTGCAGATGGAATGGTCGCAGCCGATCACCTTTATATTAAACGGTTAGTTGCTTGACTAATGATGATAACATCTTTGTCTTATTTAATTGGTTCCATCTATACATTCTTAAAAAGTAGAGAAATTTTCAAATATTTTTGCTTCCCAGCTCCCAATCCCCCTTATTGACCTAAGGTCTCATAGTCTGTCGTCAATGTCATTAGGCCTATGCCAATATTTTATCAAAGCTGATAATAGCAGAGAAATTTTGAAACATCTCTGTATTACATGATTTTCAATGTATCAAGAACGTAATTATTGGTTGCATTAACGGTTAAAAAACACTGAGCGGCATATTTAACTTCAGCATTAAGCGCTGCCCTACAAATTGATTTCGCTGAATTTCAATATTTGGCTAATAACTAAGTTAGGCTAATCTATACCTATTATGCTTGATATTTATTTCAACATTTGATTTTTTTAATAGTTATTATTGCCTGCCGTTGTAAAGATTATCAATCCCTGAATGATTTTCCAAGTGTCCATGTTATCTATTTCTTCTGTGGATTGCTGTTCATTTTGTGCTCTGGAAAGTGTATATTTATCATGTTGTGGTGTGCATTTATTATTCATGTGGGTTGTTTTTATTGTTTAGAATAAAGTATTATTTTCAAGTATTTTATTGTATTAGGCTTTTTTTCTTTGTATATCTTCAGTTCAACTTCTCTAATAGCATTACAAAAAATTTGATTCTTTCTGACTATATATATGTACTTTCCTACTTTCCAACCCTCCCCAACCTCCCAAGAATCTCAACATTTTTATATTCAATCAAATTTGGGCGATTTGACGCTCTTGTGATTTCATTTCATTGAATAAATCCTGCTTAACAGCAAAACGGCTTTCTCCGAGCGCACAGACTACACTTGACTTGCTCAAAGTCTCACTTATTTTTATGACGATTTTGATATGTCGGTAAGTGTCGCTTACCAACTATCAAATCTCGGCACATCAAAGTAAGCGAGACTTAGTCAATCAAATACTACACTATCGTATTGACATGAAAATTCAATTTTTGATATGGAGTAGCCATAGCTTGAGTATTACTTTATTACAAAAAACGTTTCGGTAAGTAAAATCTTACCCTGAAGTATGATCTGAAATATTTGAAAAATCTCTTTTACAATAAAAATGGAAATAAAACAAAAAACTTGGAGGTGCGGGGGATCGAACCCCGGGCCTCTCGCATGCAAAGCGAGCGCTCTACCACTGAGCTACACCCCCTATATATTGATAAAGGAAAATGACTTAATTGAAATAAAATTTCATAAGATAAGATTATAAGATAGGCAGTAGATACACGCAACCAAATATATATATATAAATTTATTTCACTGTTTGGTTGTTGCGTGCATTTAGAAATTGTTATCAAGGTAAAATTAATAGGTAAAATTACCAAACTACGGTTTATAAAACACTAGCCTACGTACCATCCCCGAGGTTTTCATCATCATCATTTATTGAGTATACCTTATAAGACATTTCAGGCTTTTTTACAAAGGGCTCATACAGAATAATGCATCTAATATAAAAAAAACTAGATTAAAAGATAATTAAATAGAATACATGGATATAAATATTATTTCGATAGATATAGATATGATTTACATTTTTCTTCATAAATGGCACTTCGCAATCGCTTTCATCGAGGATGGCAGACCGTTCCACAAACAAGCACCTGCTGATTGGAAAGAGTGATATAGATATGGATTGTGCTTTCAATGCTTGTCGTCTCTCATGGGAGTTAGTTATATTAGATGTAAGAACTACACACAGGGAAATTAGTTGATTTTAGCCATAATAAAATAAGAACAAAATGAGATCATGAAAATGAAACACAGAATACGTATAGGTTTAATAACTATTTAATAATAATAATAACAATAATACGAATAATGACCATTAATATCACAATTGTATACATGTATCGCCAATAAATGCATAAATTCATTGTTATAATGCTTTAAACAACCAAACAATTCACAATGTAAAATAAAATAAATATAGTCACATTATATTTGAATAAACAACCAAAATTGATGGAATAAAATTAGGATAAAATCTTTTTTCAAAATTCTTAAAAAAATTACTTTACACCAGCAAAAAATATTAAATTTAATTTGTCAAAATATTTTTCTGTCAATTTATTTACAAGAAAATTATATTATGAAAAGTCGATAAAATACACTAGAAAAATATACAATTAAAAAAGCTTATTTTAAAATAGATTACTGTGAAAAATACCAATTTACAACATTATGTTCACCAATCACCACCTCAACCTGCAAATAGTATATACGTTTTCTCAAGCACAAAGTGCGTTGAGATTATCGATTAGGATGTGCAGTGTTAATTGTTATAGACAGGCTAGTTTTCGATCAAGTCCAGATTCCATCAAGAAATCATTTCAATAAATCAAGCACGGCATAAAGATAACGTATGCCCTTTGAAAACCAGGACCAGGCTAGTAGAAGAAGCCAGAGGCTACCGTTTCGGGGGTGGTGTTGGTGGCATTCTTCGTTGACTTTGATTTTTCGAATGTAATTTTAAAGGTCTGTACGAACCAACACGTTTAAAAGTTTTGATTTCATCATTTGTATTATCCATTTGATTAGAAATAGCATTTAATGACGATGATAATGTTGCTACTTCATCATTCGTTGAAGGCGGTGGTCCTTTAAAATAATGATGTGGTGATCCTGAACGGGCATCAGGTGAGAGAGGGGTAGGTGCAAATACTTCAACAACAGCATCAACCAACCGTGAAAACATTTGAGGTGCTATCGCAGGATCACCAATCTGAAAACAAACGATAAATAACGATGCAGAGAAACATTTATCCAGGGTGTAAATGTTACTTCGCTTCGATGGGGTCGTTCAAATGGAACTTTAGCAGAATGACAAAAACATTTCAGTTGATGAAAAAGATACTAAGAAGAGAACAAACTTCGAGCTAAAAAACACAAAAGTTAGAAATTATCCAAAAGTCAATAAGCATAACTTGAAAAAGTGTTCATGCCAAACAATACCCTAAAATTTGTTTTGGAATTTTAAACAAGGTACCCTTCAATATTTAAACGTCGCCGTATACAAAAAGTATGGAAGTTACCCATCCCAGGGAATGTTTGCATTCCTCACGCTCATCTCCCGCATCAATCTAAAGCTGATAGTGACTCCGCACCTTATGTTCAGTATATACGGTAACGCTTTTGGAAATCAATTGCATATTACCATTATATGTCACGCAACATCGAGGCATCGAAGTATATGTCTTTGGCCTAGATTCCATTTCGGAACTCCTTAGCAAAAGTTCAGGTGGTCTACGATCGATTTGGAACACCAGGCTTTCGATTGCCTACGAAAGTTCTGGCACCTCCGGAACCCCAAACCGAATTGAACACTGGGAGCTACTGTTTTTCTCTGCCGTACAAGCAAAGTTCAAAGTCTTCTCAATAATAATAATAATAATAATCTAGTAGGACCGTTTTTGATGACCATTGGATAAAGAATGTTTCGAACACTCACCTCGATGAACGGTCCAGGAAATGTGTGAAGACCAGAGAACCCAGAACCTATAAATAGAAAACAATTGCTTATTAATAACAATAGAAACCAAAAACACATTGATCCACTGGGTCGGGGGTTTCATCAATCATTAACAGATATTCAGCTCTCTCGCCGGAGAAGAACATTTTGACTGTCGGTGTAATGTTTGTTTTTGGTTCGCAAATATTTTCCATAATAGACCGCCTCCCCAGAAGGAGGCTTGTTATAACCATAGTCTATGGTTTTAACCATCAATCAAGACACAAGACACAAAGCAAAATTATAAACAAAGTCAACCAAAACTATATGGAAATAAAATAAAGGTTGTCAAACTACATGATCAAAACAAGGGTTGTCCCTTGTCGGCAAAATCCTGGTGCTATATCTCTTCATCGACCATTGAAAACAAACAACTTTATTACTAAATGAGTTGTTGCAAAGAATAACATTTAGACAAACAAATTTGATTTTATTTGACGATGTTTCGACATTTCCAACATATAATAATAATAATAATAATATATGGCGAAAGAGTCAAACAATACACATTCTTTACCGTTATTCAAGTTTCACGCATTTCACTGCGATCTTCAGACATATTTTTTACTCAAATTCAGTAAAAAAATCAGATTAAGTAAAAAATCTGTCTGAAGATCCCTGTGAAATGCGTGAAACTTAAGTAACAGTAAAGAATGTGTATTCTTTGAGTCTTTCGCCATATATTATTAACATACAGATAGATATATACAAACCATGATTGAAAATGGCGGAAGTTAACACCGAAATCTCGTTGAATATTCATGTTTTTGAAACTCCAAACTAAATGAATTGTTTACCTTGTAAATATTCCATTGTCAATGCTTGTTTATCACTTGATATACTTGATGTTGATTGGACAATCGTTTGGACAGCAGCAAGAGTGATTGGATCATCACAATGTGACAATGTATTACATAATTTACGATGTAAAATACCAAAACTACAAAGTAAATGTCAAATTATAAACAACGGTCAAAAGTCAATCTGAGGTGACAGCAGCCGGAGTCAAACTCCGACTCCCGCAGGAGTATCTATATTTTAATAGGAACCGGACTAGAGTGAATATTTTGCCAGGCATGGGCAGGAATCAGAGCTGGAGTCTAGATTGCAATCTTGGTAACTTTTTTTAATAAAATCTAACTGTTTGCATATTTCTTCATAGAGGTTGGATTCAAGGATTGGCTGCGTATTACAGATTATTTTAATTTATTTTGTACATTTCTACGCTTGCTTAAAATTGGGTTGATAAATTGATAAATTTCCGGACTTTTTATAGGAGCTTATCTGAAATATTTTGGAGCCGGACTTTGAGCAAATTTTTCTCACATTCACGGAACCGGACTTGGGGTCAATCGCTTCTATAAGGACTTTTCGAATTCGGAGTTTTGAAATAATTTTGACTCCGTACACTTCTGGTCCATGTCCTCTCTCGAGCTTTGTATCAAACTATTTCCGTCTAAGAAATTCCCATACTGCATGTACTTACCATATTGAGAATACTTCAGTGTAGGCTATACTTGCTTCAGCTAATACTTCATAGAGAACACGTGCTTCAGCATCGTCCATTGTGAATTCAACAAGTGTGGTCTATAATAACAAATATTGGAAAATGGAGTCTATGAAAGTCTTCAACTGTTAAGAAGTAGGTGATGCAAGCTTAAAAGCTATTACAACATTATCAGACTAGAAAGTTTCTTAAATTTGTAATATAACTCAACACAAAGTTTTTTGACAACGTTTCGGCTTCATTTGTAGCCATTTTCAAGACGAACATATATTTATAGAAATTATTTTGGTTTTTGTAAAGTTTTTTTAAATTTATGATGATTAATAGATGAATTGTGACTAATTTTGAAAACTACAAAAATCAGAATAATTTATATAAATATTTATTCGACTTGAGAATGGCTACAGATAAGACACTGACTAGAAATTTGTCAAAGAAATTCCTATTTACCTTGGCATGAAATTATAGTTACACTATTCTCAATAAACGCTTTACCCTAAACGCAGACTACGCGGCTATTGAGAGCTATTGACAAGTATTAGCTCAGAAAAGGAGGATTAGCTCAGATGGCAGAGCAACCGAACTTCAGATCGGATCATATCTGATCGACCGTGGTTCAAATCCCCCTAAGGTCAACTCAGCCTTGACTTTATCTGAAACATCAAATGAGTACCATCTGAGGATGGCGGATGGAATGGTCCAGAGGGAATTGCATTGTGAGTAGCTGCGGCGCATCGTTGCGCATTGACAATCGAGACCTATCTGCCAAGAAATCTGTTGAAATTGATCTGCAGTGTCGCGGCTGAGATCAACCAAGAGCGTTTAAAATCATTGCTCTCAGCAAAAAAAGCCACTCATCTAGAAATAGAGGAGTGGCACGGGTGCCTTCGGTAGGGCGACACCGTCTACATTACATTATTGACAAGTGAGAGGCTTTGAAATACGAGGAATGAAACGCTACTTTACCACTGATTAATATGTTATAAACTTATGATTTCACATGAAACTTACCAGCAATACAAATAACAAGGCTTGTGTAAGTTTGTCCTTCAATACACCACGATCTAATAGCATATTATGACACATAGTAGGCCATAGCGTTTTATTTCGTTCATCTTCAAATTCATCTTCAGGCGATGTGAGAAATATTGACACGTGTTTTGACGTCTTATCTAGACTCTCTGTGCTACTAAACCGACTCAATGTCATTGTCAGAGGATTGGGGATACATCCACCTTCTGCATGCAGTCGAGAACGAACCTCTTCAGAAAGAGGTAATAAACCTGATAAATAGAAACAAAAACTATTTCAAACCTAACTTCCATTTCAGAATAGAGAGGTACCCAGGGTAGTCCCAATGGCCTACAATCGATCACTCCTATTTAGAATCTTAGACATTCGATTGCTTACGAATGTCCCGGCACATTCCAACCCAATGCCTCCTTATTCCGAATAGGCTAGACAATAACAAAATTAGGATAATAGTATCAATTATTGGAATTGACCGTTAAAACAGGTGGATACACAGGATAGTGAAAACCTCCAATGGAAGGTCAATTCAATCTATTCAAAATAATAAAATTGAAATGTAATGTTACAAACTGTGAACTCACCTGCAAGATAAGCTACTGATTCATCAGTGACAATAAATTTATCTTTACTGAAAAAAACAAAATGAAATGTTCCAATAAGATATATTATACTCTATTTTGTAAAAATATTTTGATAAAAAATACGATAAATTAATAACTAAGAATATAGCTCTATTTTCAGGTTCATTTTTCACAAATCAATTGATTTTAAATTTTCGAGATGGAAGGCCAAGATTATTCAAGCATACAGAAAATGGGAAATGACAGATTAAATGTCATCCTGTCTCTGATACCGGGGGAGGGATGTGACCCAGAAACCTCAGATACAGGGGCTGCCAATTTCAAGTTACAAGTACCCCCGGGACCCTCCCCCAGAAAAAATATCAGCCAATTGATACCTCAAATCTTTTATCCAGGTCAAACTATATACATCAAGTATCTCAATGCATATTATAATCGATTTACACAGCTTTCTGAAATTACATCGCAATTTTTGCGCAGAATTTCTAAAACTTATGCCCCAGATATTTTGAAAATTCTGAACTGGAATATATATATATATATATAGAAATTATGAAATTATGACTCAAAGATTACGAGTTCGGTCCGTTACTCTGAGTTTCGCGTAAAGAAGCTCTTCAGACGGTTTATTCATAATGAAAATTCATTTTTCATTATGAATAAACCGTCTGAAGAGCTTCTTTACGCGAAACTCAGAGTAACGGACCGAACTCGTAATCTTTGAGTCATAATTTCTATATTGCTCTGCTTTTAGCATTGAGCACTCTCATTGATGTTTTGAGCACTTTTAGCATTGAGCACTCTCACTCTCACTCACATTTATAATTATATATATATATATATATCCAAAAAATTTCCAGAGACCATAAAAATGTACCCTCATTAATTATCACGTCCCCATATACCAACCATACCAGGTTAGCCCCCGGGCTCTGCTGCCAAAGCAACCAAGTTTACTAAGCATGAATATTATCATACACAATGGACGATGCACGTAAGTTTGTATGATAACTATTCTTACGTTGGCAGGTGCTTTGTGCATATCTTTAACATTAAATTGAGAATGCGGACAGCTGATGACTTTGTCTTAGCAAAAGGATGATGCAATCCTAAAGATAAGATAAATAATTACATTCGAACACTTTCAATAAATCTATTTTCATGAAAGATGTACGTGTTGTTTTAGTGTACGTATAGCCATCTATTTATAAGAGTTGGGACACGCAACTTTGGGGGTTCGAAAATCGCCATTTTCGTTCCACTGAAAACGAGGTTTTGCTTCTGAACAAAAAGTTTTTTGAATTTCTGATAATATTTTCGCACGCTTTGCTCAAATTTCTCGAGCCTGCGTTTGACAGAACGAAAATGGTATCCATGAAAACACGTGACTGGCATATGTCGAATGGAAGCTGAGAGCGCCATAAAAGAGTGTCCCGAACCTTGTAAATAGATGGCTCTGGGACTTATCGGTTTGAATTAACTTCCGGTCATTTAATAAATATCCTATACTGTAACGAAGAACCATATTTATGATCGTAAATCAAGCACAAGATTTGCTTTCATGTTTCAGGACATATTCTTGAAATACTAAAGCAGACAAGCGGTACAGGATAGGCCCATGGCCAATTAAGAGTCAGTACACTTGGTAGACTTGGGTAGCTAGCCAAAAAGTCAAACAATTTGTTTAAAGTCAACCCGGGGTGGCAACCGTGGCATTTCCAAATATCGGCTATACGAGAACGTACCATTTTTAAGGGGGGCCTTTTCCAGATGTTTGTGGAATTTTATGGCATCAATCTAGAATTTTTGAACCCTTCCTGTGTTTGATTGCAAAAAATGTCAAGGTCTTAATTGTCTCGGGTTCAGTAAAATTTACAGCCATCCCTGATTTCTGGAAACTCGTCCAACAAATATCAAACCCTCCCGGGAAAGTCAATTTAGTTGGAACAGCTTAGCATACAGTTTGCCGTGATGAGCTAATCACTGATAAGTCAGGTAGTTCTACCTTTTAATATGTGAGCAGCAAGTGCAAAATTAAAATTGGATGTAAAACTTAAACCAACAATATGATCCATTTGTTTACAAAACCAATCGATTGAATGTTCTTTTCTTACTTCCATTAAAACATCACCAACACTCTAAACACAACAACAAAACAATAAAACATTACCAATAGATTTCATTATCACACTACACAAACATAGCTGTATAATATTTCATAACATTAAATTGATTAATCAAATGTAAATGTCAGAGAAAAGTACATAGTTTCTTTTAATATTATTAGATGTTATCTAATAGCAAATAATATAATGCTCAATGTCATAAATGGCAGAGCTGTAAATAATAATAATAATAGAAATAGAAAGGAGCCAGAGAACACACATTCTTATCCTGTTACTTAAATTTTCATACTTTTATAGCAATCATAAGACAGAATAAACTAATTTAATAGTTCATTTCTGTCTGATGATTGCTATGAAAGCATGCAACGTAAAGTAGCAGTGTAAGAATGTGTCGTTTCTGACTCCTTTCTATTTCTATTATTAGTATTTTTTTTTATATATAAACGGGAACTCTCTACCAAAGGTTACGATGCAGTGATTATATATTTGCATGTAAGGAGACATTGTAAAATGTTCCTTCAGGGAAGTCTCTGTTGAGTTCTGGAGCGTAGCCGAAGCCCGGTGCATAACTTCCATTGCGATTCGACGAGGATGATCGAATAGAGCTTTGTGAGAATTAATAGTCTTCGAGAACATTTCGGTTCTCAACTATAAATACATTATTAAATTCATTACAAACTCATATCACGTATGTATTTTCGTAAAATTATATGTAACTCAACTCTATGTAAATATCAATATTTATGTATAATAGTACTCATCTAAATTGGGTGAATCATAAAAATCATCTGAATTGGGTGAAGTATATCAATGAACTGTAAATCCATTTGGTCCAGGATTAAGTTAAATGAATTTCCCCGAGGGTAACTTTCAAATGGTAGTGATCTCATACAGAGACGTTCCAGTTCCAGAGCTATTTGGGAGGCTTATGGTATGCCTTTTCGAAAATGTTGGGAAATCATGGTTATCAAATACCAGGAAAGTGAACATTTTAGTGTAAAAAATGTCATGTTTTAGGAATTTAGCACCTTGGAAGCTTGAAAATTTCTTGAACATTTGGAGATTTACTTTGTGGCAGTTGGACGGATAACGTAGGCTTACACATTACGATGGTTAATCATAATGTTATATTAAATCATAGTGATGATATTTACCCTTTCATTAAATGCACCATGACCATCTAATGTACTGAGATTTTGTTCAAGTAAAGCCAAACCACAGGGGAATAAAGAGATCTCCGTTAACTAAAAAATGAACAAAGCACAACCTTAATTTCATAACATTAGAATAAATTTACGAGCAAAACAAGAGTTATAGAAATTTTGAAAATCTCTAAATTGACACGGTAAAATTCCACAAGAATCTGGAAAAGGCACTCCTGAAAATACAGTAAAGCCGATGCATGGATAGCCTGCGCGCAGACCTAAATCTGTTTTTTTATGATTAGCAGGGTCTGCGTTAGGTCTGCGTAATATCGTAAGAAAGCTTGCGCTGGACTGAATCAGGGGGAGTGGATAAACGTGAGAAATCTATTCTTGGTCTATTGGTCATCAGCCAATCGCTAGCGAGTTCTGCAAAACTAGAACCAGATCGTGATTGGCTGGTGAACAATAGATAAATAATAGATTTCTCACGTTTAGCCATTCCCCCTGATTCAGTCCAGCGCAGGCTTTCTTACGATATTACGCAGACCAGACCCTACTAATCATAAAAAAAATTGGGTCTGCGCGCATGCTATGCATGAAAGTCCCCCGGAATTTCAGAACACATTGGGTTGTGAATGGCCTTAATTCTATATAGTCAAGGAATTGATGACACCAATTTTGGATACGTCAAAGCAAATGATTTTTTCATGCAGATTGGAATTTGCACATACAGTGAAACCTGTATATAACGGCCAGCTATGAGAGGTAGATAAATTGACCACTATAAACAGGTGGCCTTTATATACAGGTTTTATTTAATAGAAAATACTATTTTAGACATTACAAGAGTGGCCACTATAGACAGGTGGCCGCTGTATAGAGGTGACCTTTATAACAGGTTTGACTGTATCGACATTTTCCTTAGTCTGCGTGCAGACTAAAGCGTTTCTTAAGAGGTTCAACGTTTACACTTAAGACACGTTTTATTTTGCACGCAGGCTACAGTTGCAAATCTACAATCTGTGTAGTAGTCTAGTCCCATAGAAAAATTCAATAAGTTATATGGACGTTTTGATGGTCAGAGAGTTTTTGGAAATAGTTCAGAATTATTCACCATGATATTCAGAACTAATTGGACTCAAAAAATATTTAAAATGTGCACCGGAACTAGTTTCAGGCTCCTATTGTTAAAACTAAGATATAAATGAAAAGACCATGGAACTAGTTATCTAGGCATTATCATTAGAATAGACAGACTGAGTTCAATATTTGTACTGTAGAGCGTTCGAGAATATTATTTGCATGATTGTAAGATAATTATTGGCAATGTGGAACCATAGTGAAACTTTTTAGTTTTACCTGAAGTACTCCAATAGCAATCCAAAATAAGGCTCTGTGGTAACGTGACTCCTAACAAATAAGAATTTAAATCCAATACATTCTGATGACACAGACAGAACATGATATTAGTTGTATAAAAATGATATATTAAGCCCCGGCCAAATGAAGCCAACATTTGCCAACTTTTTCACAACACCGATGTTGTGAAAATGCTGGCTTATTTGGCCACCCCAGCCAGCATTTTGCCAGCATTTTCACAACATTGAGCAAAATTTTTATCAAATGCTGGCAAAACGTTGGCTTCATTTGGCCGGGGCTTTATATGCCTACGATACTACCAGTTCACTTCTTGAATACGGAACTACTTTAAGTTCAACATCATCTCTATGGACATTATGTTGAAAAAATAACCAAAAAAAAACACAGGGCAGTGACGGCACTTTAAATACAAACCTCTTGCAGTCAAAAATTATAGCATAAAATTTATACAATCCACACAAAGATGAGGCAAAAGCCTTTTCCGTTACTCGGAGTCGGAGCTTCACGCGTTTACTTTGCGTTCATCAGACGGTTTACTACTATTATTATGCTCGGTCTTAACAAACATTGAGCACTCTCACATACATGTGTTCACCTCATATTATACTATATTATATTATTATAAATGTAAATATTATAGAATCGACACAAAGATGAGGCAAAAGCCTTTTCCGTTGCCTCATCTTTGTTTCAATCCTATATTATGCTCTGTCTTAACAAACATTAAGCACTCTCACATACATGTGTTCACCTCATATTATACTATATTATATTATTATACCATAAAATTTAATGATTGCGTGTAAATTAAGTATTGAAATTTTGCAAATATAAATGGTGAAAAAGCACGCAAGTAATTTCGACAAAGGGGCACCAAAGTTGAGATCCAAATACGGCTTTCAGAATACAGTACAAAATAATTGGGTTGCTGGCAGTTTTTCTTTGAAAACAGGCATGGAAATCAAAGATTATATAGTGCTTAAGGTTAAGATTCCTAGATCTGATCCGATAATAATTTTCAAATTTTGGAGCACGAATTTATAATTCTTCACAAACGTTTGATCAAAAAATATATCAACAATGTAATAAGAATTATGAATTAATCAAATGAAAGCAAGGCTACCAGACCCCCAGGAAATAGCAGGACTGGTCCCTTTCACAAACTTTTCTCGTTCAAAACTGTTAAACCATAGATTATAGAATACATAGAATAGATTATAGTATTCTATAATCTATGGTAATACTATAATCTATGGTTAAACCAAACTATGGTTAAACCGATGCGAGTATCATACGTCGGTATATCAACAAAAATAGCAATATAATTGAGCTCCAATATAACGAACAGCACTCAAATTAAATAGTGTTTTTAAATATAATCTTATTACGGCGAGATGTCGCATAGTTTTAACAAAGAACGTATAGTATATTGGACTACCGTCTCCCACGATGCACGAATGAAGCGCAAAAGTGTTTTTAACGCCAATGGTGGGCTATTGGTCAAAACGTCAATTAATAATTGTTACACTGTCTTTATTTATTTGGTGTTCATTTGTTCAATAGTTTCTTTATTTAAATTCTCTCGCTACATTGTTTTCCGAATCTTGTAATTTAATATGAGAAAAAAAATTAATAAAAAAACGAAAGGTTCTACCGAGATTTGAACTCGGATCGCTGGATTCAAAGTCCAGAGTGCTAACCATTACACCATAGAACCACGCTACTTTATGCACAATAGTATAAGCAAATCTAGCTTCCTCGTGCCTTCAAACCACATCTTCTACATAGTTTATATGAATAGCTCCTTATCAGTTGAGACGACCTTAATGAGTACTGCGAGGCGTTAAATGAATATTATAGTAATACTTATAAATCAAATTTGATGAAGGCCTAAAATGAACGACTCAAACTTTTGATAAAAGATGAAATTCTATCAAGACTGTGACCGTGACACTTAGTGGCTCAATGTAAATATTATTGACTGACAAGATATGTTTGATTAATACGACCAAGGAAGAAATTCACCATACCGTTTTAAGCTGAGGTTGTAAACGTGTAAGGCACATTATGACAGCAGCGACAAGTTGGCTGTCCTGATAAATACCAACCGCCTACAAAAGACAAAATAATAACAAGGTTACACAATGTAAATACCATGGATAAATAATAGAAGGCTACACAATAGAATTATCAATTACTTGAAACACTTGATAAGATATGATATATTTTGTCATTTTGACCGGCAAATAAAGGACACTTTACGCTATAGAAAATGTCACTTACATACAGCCTCAATCAAGAACTTAGTTAATTAAATAAAGGTTACTAATTAAAACATGAATATGACCATATTGCTATATGCATAAATACATATGACATACAATACCAGGTTAACAACTATTAGTGTAAAGATATGTATCTAGATATTTATTAGCTACATGTAATACTATGCGAATGATTATTTTATCTATATACCGGTCTATATAAACTAATGACCGTTGCAAACAGGTGGTCCTTAACAACAGGTTTTTGATTTGGTTCATTATTGATCATAAAAAAACATAATGTAGGGAAATATAGGGAATTATATTCACAAATAGTTCCACTTACATATAACCAAACATAATTACAAAAATAACATTGAGAGGAAAATGGATGATTATTTCAGTTAATATATTTCAATTTGCTGCCAATTAGAGCATAGACGTCATATCTATTGGTGACCTTTTTCAACTGAATTGGTATATTATTGATCTTAAAATGATGTAGGATCAATCAGTACCTAACTTAGAGCCAATATCATGCCAAAAGTTATGAAAAAATAAGAACCAGAGCTAGTCACATGCACTTTTGTCAAGATTTACTAGCTCATCTTGAAACGAAAACGTATAATTGGTGTTTCAACAAATTTTCAAAATCGTTTTTGCGATTCGATAACTTCATACATTTATTACAAATCTACCACAAGCAGGGTCCGACAAAAGTGGGGATCCTGGGATCCTAGATCCAGGAAGGCTAGACAAAATTCAGAAGAAAATTGATGTTTTCAATGATTTTCTGGTCAAACGTCAACAAGAAAATCCAGAAGAAAAAGTTTAAATGCCCTTAGGATTCCAGAAGACTGAACCTTTTGTCGGACCCTGACCACAAGGTTAAATGTTAATCACACAAAATGATTACCATCGAGTGCATTTTTAAAGATAAACTTTTTCATTTCATTGTAAGCTGGTTAAACACTTATTATTATTATGATTATTAATAGAATTTTTTTTATCTAATAGCAGATATTATAGGGCTCTATGTCTTCATGTGACAGAGCGGTAAATAATAATAATATATGGTCAGAGAGTCAAAGAATACACATTCTTTACTGTTATTCAAGTTTCACGCATTTCACTGCGATTTTCAGACAAATTTTTTACTCAATGAGTAAGAAATCTGTCTGAAGATCGCAGTGAAATGCGTGAAACTTGAGTAACAGCATTATTATTATTATGATGATTATTAATACCTTGACAAGAATTTGTAATAGATTGCGAACCATGTTGTCATTGGCTTGTTTAGTGATGCAACCTAGAACCATAATGGCACGTGGTTGCAATGCAGGGTTGTGTTGGAATGCATATCTATCAAAAACAATCAAAAGTAACAGAAATATAACTACTGTAAAGAAATGTACTTTAACATGATAAAAGTATAGTGAAACCTTTTAACAGCTACTACAAGATCTAGATAAATTGACCACTATAAACAGGTGGTCGTTATACACAGAAGTGTAGATTCAATAGATCTCTTCATGTATTTTGAACATTTTGAAATGACCACTATAGACAGGTGACACTAACAATAGATACATTTTATAAGCTTCATACAATGAAACCTGTATTAAATGACAGGCAGCTACGAGATGTAGACAAAATCACCACTATGGACAGGTGGACTTTATATAAATTATACAGGGTTGATTCAATAGAAAATACTATTGTAGATTTACAAAGAGTGACCATTATAGACAGGTGGCCGCTATAAAGATTTGACCATTAATAACAGGTACTGATACTGTACTGATAATTTGGTCAGAGGTTTTCGTCTGCATGGTTATATCTTCCTCTATGGGGCAACGAAGGAAAATTGCATATGTTCATGATAAACTTACCCAGCTGTAAGGTCATGCCACTTCTGTAACCATTGACAATCAGGGATATCAACAATACAAGCCTAATAAAACACAATGCATAATGCTTACAATTAATTTAAAATGATGAAAAGGGTGTCCTCTACAATGAAAATCTAGCTCTATTATTCCAAACCTCCTTAACCAGAAATACCTGATAAGTTACATAAGGTGATAACAGTTTATTATATTTTTAACATGACTGACATTGTTGTGAATAGTACACATTTTAGCAAACTTTCTCAAAACAAATTGGGAACATTTGTGTACAGTGTAAACCACTTAAGGTCAATCAGGATAAGTGACATTCCTGCTTATCTGCAACCTGGCTTTGAAACCCAATACGCTATTTTCTGGACCTGGTCAAGTCCTTGTTAAATAATTTCGGATAAATGCAATGAAAACGGTTGACAATTTTGACTGAGATTGCATTGTACTATACATGAAGTTTTTTCTGGGGTGATGGATAGAAACATGTTAGGTGTAATGTGGTACATTCTGGGTACATCACTACGTTCCTATAAGGCAATATTCTTTACACAGTATTTCGTACTATTGTACTACTATATTGGAGGGGTGGTGTTGCGTCAAACTTTACTACTTATCAGTGTTACAGGATTGCTTAAAATCAAAATCAAATGAAGCAAACAAATTAATCACAATTAAAATAAACCATGTTTAAAAAAAGGAAAAATTAACACCGGCAAAATAACATTTGTATTTACAAATTTGCTGAATTAAGTTCTCCTACCTCTACAATCTCAAGTAGAACATCAACAATTGTTTCTAGTGATGATAGCGTCATTGCCTTTTCATCCTCTGAAGCCAATGTGCGAGTAGGTTTGAATGCTTGGAATGCTCGCACTGGTGCTGATTTGACTTTTGATATACCTGAAATATGGCAATCACATGTTCTAATGGGAAGCAATATGGACAATTATTGTTCATAAAGATGGTGAATGGCCTCTGTGGCCAAGTGGTCTTTAGCAAAAGGTTGCCTTGCGAGTAATAAACTCAAGTAAGTTAATAAAGTGGCCATCGATGGAATGTGGTCAATAGCAGTGACAAAATGATAGACACACCAAATTCTTATAAATGCTATAGGCTAAGAGACTTGCCACAAAAACAAATAGTCCTTTTTATGTGTGATCTAAGTGTGTGTGTAGTGATTAAGACCGTATAATCCTAGAATGTGTCCGTACCTCTCTTGATTTCTATAGGAGTGGCTCTTTTTGCCGATAGCAATGATTGTAAACACCCTTTACAGACCTCAGATTCTCCGGCATAGGTCTGCAGATAAATCTCAACAGATTTCATTGCAGACATGCTTCAATTGTCATTATGCAGCGATACGCTACAGCTAATCACAATGATGCAATTTTCTATGGACGGTCCTATCCTCTATCAGAAAATGGAGTATTTGTATCTTGGAATTCTGTAGTTATTTTTCGTGACACTGATCCTATCAGAAACAAGATGTAATATTCCACTTACCAAATAATAAATAAAATTTCTGTAATGAAAAATCTTCCAGTCTTGTTTTCAATAAGCGCTGTGTTTTCTCTATAATAATAACAACAGTTGGTCTAAGTAACTCTATCTTTGACAGCACAGTTGGTTCACAGAAGCTCTAACTCAAGTGAAATAGAATAAATAATTATTTACAGTGTGGAATCGATTCTTGCAATATCTTTTTTACCTAATCAAGTTGATAGCTATCTGCTTCTGTTAATCTAGTAAATCTTTATTTTGATAAATGAAACATTTGTAAAACAGAGATTTTATCACATCAGTCTTGATACCTTGGAGTTGCTATTGTTTCAACATATTGCTGTGGTCTAATTGTCTCGAGGTATACCCGATTGTCTAAAATTATTATACCACATTCAAAGATACTAGGGGTTGTCAGTGTTTGATTAACCATTAGAAAGCAAGAAAAAAAATAATTGCCATTAATAATTAACATAATATTTTCAAGTATTATTGAGTAAAAAATCTGTCTGAAGATCGCAGTGAAATGCTTGAAACTTGAGTAACAGTAAAGAATGTTTATTCTTTGACTCCTTCATCATATATTATTATTATTATATTATTCTTCATAAATTACCTTGGAATGTGATACCGGAGCATGTAAGAAGAGACTGAAGAGAGTTGATCACCAGACCATGAATTGATGCACGCAATGATAATGGACCAGTTGATACCAACAAGGTAGTAATATGTAAGATATCAGCAAGATGATTGGAAACTAAACAACAAGAAACAATAGTAGAGGTCATTAAAAGCGTTGTACTGATACGTCTATAGTAACATTTACTTTATATCTTTTCAATCATCAAAACAAGCTTGTCTGACCGAATTTTTTTTTTTATATAAATGGAAACATTGAATTTTATCCACAAAAGTTTGAAAAAAAACTTTCAACTATTATGATTGAGATTGAAACTTTTTTCCTTCAATAATTTCCTAACCTTTTGACAAAACTAGTTTTCACATTCAAATCTTTTGTCGGACCTTGCAGATTAGTACACTGTTTCACCATTAATATCCCAATTTGCTTGATGTTAGCAATAGGGTGGACTTCTAAAAAATTGAAACTCAATATTTTTACCTTAACTTGTTGTGTTAAGTGCCTTGATTAAGTTGCTGGATTACTTCGATAAACGGATAAGTATTTTTTGAGAAATAAGCATTTGAAGGAGAATGAAAGTTAAGTGACTTTATACTGTAAAAACTCCTATCACGACAAATGAGTGCGATAAGATCATCGCAACTATCGAGCATTTGTTCGTAACAACACGATTTTCAAATATTTAGTTTTTATTACCAATACCGGTATTATACTAGCCTGCGTCACAGACCAAAACATTTTGAGAACATTAGGTTCTCAAAATGTTTTGGTCTGTGACGCAGGTTAGTATTATATAATATTCTAAATAATTTGGTATTTTCTCCAACATAAGTATCTATTCTTTTCAAAAATAAGTATCCTATGATGATCATAATATGATGTAAAAATCAGAGAATACTTTTTTAATATATAGGTGTGATGAAAATCTTTAACAAAAGTAGCCAACACAGAATATGAGCATTATTGCCAGTTGTATCTTAACTTATATATTAAACTTCAGAATAAGTTTATCATACCATCTAAACAGTCGTTGAATGACAACATTAGAAGGTATCTTGCTAATATTGCAATGTCATCCCACATCAAATGTTGTTCTAGAAATACTGTTGGCGAGACACATGTGCGAGCGATCACCTGTTTGAAAGATAAGATATTCACATACAGTCATAACTGTTATAGCGGTTACCTCTATACAGCAGCCATCTGTCTGTGTATTATAGCAAAAATGATTTTACAATTCAAACTAAATATCACAAATGAGAATTTCCAATTTGATCAGGGGTTTTTCCAAAACACTTCATAAACAAGAAAGTCATGTAAGTGCTTGCATAAGTTGTGCTAGTTATAGCAATTGGGGCCCATTTTCTTCCCTTCTCGAGTCACTTCAGGAAAAAACTCAAAGGCAAAAATCACTTGTCGCAGAGGCTTGTGATTCTTTTATGCCTTCTTGTTTTCTCCTTACATGAACTCTCGTGCGCCAAATATCAATAGCTCATTGGAAACTGTGTGCAAATAATAGTGGTCATTTTTGATATGTCTAAAACAATATTTTCTATCAACCCTGTGTATAAAGGTCACCACCTCAGCATAGAATCCAGTCTTGATATTTCATTACATAGATTTAAAATATCTCTGGAATAGAACATATGAGAATATGTAATCGAAACAACATACTGTGTGTAATCGATTGATGACCTTGCTTGATACTAATTTAACATTAACAGCGGCAAGGGCAACAGCAGTATCTGCCATTACTTCTGCTTTAACGGAACCCATCCCACCAGTTGCACTTGTCTGTCAACAAAAAACACAGTAACATATCATATTATCATCTAGTTCAAGTATCATATTACTAATACATAATTAGTATTTCATATAAAAAATTCCGCAATTAAATTTACCAATACTACTTATAAGTAAATAATATTTGTTTAAATGTACCATCTGACCGTCTCTAAGGATCGCAAATTAAATGTGAGAAACTCAGAGTTACGGAAAAGTTGTTGTTTCGTTATAGTTTCCATTTTCAAGTGTTACTGATAAATAATCGAATACAGTATTAAACAGGTGCTATACAATACACGTGCCTGTTTTTTGGTGGCTTATATGGCACCAAAAAACACTGATCCAACTTACAGTCTACTGGTAAACTTAAGAAATTCTCCCTGTCTGCCTCTGCTATTGCTCACTAATGTCAGTCTATGTCTTTCTTAGGTCACATTGAGAAATTAAAGACGTATGCCCTTCAACCCTTGCATGACATCCTTAACCGGCAACCGAAGAAAAGGCGCCGGCAGGGCTATGGGCAAGTCGTATCTTTTCATACTGTTTTGTATTGTGAATTGTCATATTTAAAAGTTTCTTTGTCAGCTATGTCTGACTGTGATTTGTATCGTTCTTTGTGTAGAAAATATATCAGGTGTAAGTGGGACGGCACATTCTTACAATGTGACTGTCTATCCCACTGCTATATGACAATTAATGAAGGATAGAATTACACTAACCCTGATGAAACAATCCAAAACCACATCTAGTAATTCTGGAATGACACCAATGTTACCCCAAACCTTGGCTTGTATTGATGGGTAAAGCTTTACAAAGAAAAACAAAAACAGATTATTAGTATCTAATTTATAGCTATCACATTAATTTTTATCACTATTCATTTCATCGTAAATAATTGTTTGTAGTACAGTAATGTCATATCAATTGTAACACATAAATTTGCAAACTCTATTGTTTTGCTTAGAAACATTTTGAGTCTGCATGTAGGCTTAGAATGATTGTATCATATGATATTCCTACCTGCCTCTCTTCAATGGTTAACACGATCAGACGGTCAAGAATTTGCACCATTTTTATTCGACTTGGATCATTACTGACAAACCGACAGAATCTAATTATAAAGATCATTAATAAATTATTAAAATATATTACAAAGTCAGACGGTTCACAGCAAGTAGAATTGACTGCAGATCGAGTTTTTAGAGATTTTTATTATTTAACCACAAACCGGGTAAACTAGTACAGTGAAACCAGTTACAACGGTCACCTCTACACAGAAGCCACCTGTATATAATGGTAACTCTTGTTCTAAAAAATAGCTGGCTGTTATATACAGGTTTCAATGTAGCTTTTTCTCAACAGGTGGTTGGCTGGTTGGTTAGTGTTTTGGAGCTTGTGTGAGTTTAGTAGGCAGATGCCCTTCCTGATGCCAATCAATAGTGCTTCTGCCAGGGATTGAGCCCAATACCCTGCAGGCCTAGGTCCAATGCCTTAACTACCATACCATGGCCTTATTTCATTTTGTCGACATTCTATCCCATGATTAGTTTACGAAAAAAGACAATGTTAGGCTACTGATAAGCATTTATGATAATAAAAAAAAACTTACTTAGTGAGATTTGGTAGCCATGGTGCCATATATTCTAAGCAAAGATGTTTCAATTCATAATCAGATTTAGAAAAACCATTAATGCATTCTTCAAGAAACTGAAATAAAAAATTTATGATTAAATAAATGCAAACGGTCCTTTACCATTACTGAAAATCAGTAATACTGATCTCAAATGTAAAACTGCCAATCAAATTTAATAGTTTTCATAGCAAATTGGAGGAGTCACATTATCTAAAGGAGTCACTCTTCTCGTAGAGAGCAATTACTGTAAATGCTGTTTGCTGATGTCAACCGCAGATCAAATTCCACAATTTTCATGGCAGATAGGTCTCGCTTGTGAATGCGTGAAAATGCGCCGAAGCTACTCACAATACAATTCCCCCCTGAACCATTCCCTCCACCATAATTAGATGGTACTTATTTGACGTTTTTAGGTCAAAACAAGACTGAGTTGACCTTCGGAGGATGTGAACCAGTGTCAATCAAATATGATCAGATCAGAAGTTCAGTTGCTCTATCATCTGAGCTAATCCCTCTTTGATTGTTTTGGATTGTCAAATACTTCATATTGTTTTAAATCAATAGAATACAATTATTGCACACTACAGAAGTGGTCATAATAGACAGGTGGACATTATAACAGGGTTTGATTGAAAATAGTTAACTTACTTCTAATGTCATGTTTGGTTCTCTTTTTGCTAATTGCTCACTGATGCTTTTGATAAACATTGTGTTATTGGCAGGGATACAAAGACCTAAAGGATCAATAATAAATCATTGTAGAAACTGTTTTCATTCAAGAGATGTCATGTTTTGATTTAGTTACTCTATAGAACCTCAATTCAATCTTTGAGAAAACTAATTGTACCTTGAATAATTCTGAATAAACAATGATAAATAATAAAGTAATGTACACGGTGTCGCCCTACCGAAGGCACCCGTACCACTCGTCCATTTTTAGATGAGTGGTTTTTTTCGCTGAGGGCAATGATTTTAAACGCTCTTTGTTGATCTCAGCCGCGACACTGCAGATCAATTTCAACATATTTCATGGCAGATAGGTCTCGATTGTCAATGCGCAACGACGCACCGCAGCTACTCACAATGCAATTCTGGATCATTCCATCCGCCATCTTCAGATGGTACTCATTTGATGTTTCAGATAAAGTCAAGGCTGAGTTGACCTTGGGGGCATTTGAACCACAGTCGATCGGATATGATCCGATCTGAAGTTCGGTTGCTCTGCCATCTGAGCTAATCCTCCTAAACAATGATGATGATGATGATGATGATGATGATGATGATGATGATACAAACAATTACATACCCTTTGCTTCTAGTAATCTTTCTTCGACTCTCAGTCCAAATGTTGCTGTCAATGCACATAACAGATTATATGCAGCTAAACGAAGACTTGGATCTTTGCTACCAAGATTCAATAATGCCTAGTAACAGCAAGGATATATTATATAAATTGTACACTCTTTTCAAAGTCAAAGACTCGCTAATGTTCATGAACGATAAATAAATAATGATTAACTAACCATATTTAATACTGTTCCAGGCACATCTTTTGGTCGAATCTTTTTACTATTTGAATCATGATCTTTATTCTACAACGGAAGAAATCAACAAAATAGCTCGTCATTTATTTGAACTTATAAATGTCCAGTCTCTCTGTCAGTGCTGTTCAAATGCTAAGATTTCCAGAACTGATTACGACTTTCTGCAATTCAATGTTAAATCTTGCCAAGCCTATCACTGGCATGCTTCCTATAATATCTATGCATCATATGTGTTTGTGGGAACCATTAACTAATATCAACATCTTGACGTATAAAATAACAAAATATTACCGGCTGTGAAAGCTTCCATCTTGCTTGGATATGAAGCACTGCTTGAGCAATTTCCTCCGCTGAACTGGTGATAAATTTCAAATTTGGTGTTCCAGTAGAAAATCGAAGTTCGAGCAGATCATCTTGAACAGTAGCCTGAATAAAATTGATAATTAAAAGTTTAAAACATGTTGAATCATTGAACATGATTTGACTGGAATGGCAAGAAAGGTATCATAATGAAGTGTACATGAGCAGCAGCCAAACTCAAACTCTGACTCTGGCAGAAGTATGCATATCTCAACAGTAGCCAGGTTAGAGTGTCTTGTAGGAGCATGAGATAGATTTTGAGTCCAAGATAAAGTCCTTTTAATTCCCTAATAGGCACTGTATAGTTGAAAATTGTCAGCATATTCCACCAACTTAGAGGTACGCTTTTGTGCATTTCTTATGCATGAGACTAGAGTCAGTCAAAAGAGAGGAAACCCCTTAAAGACTGCTGAAACAATAGAAAACAGTGCTGCTTTTAGATGAATTTTCTTTGTTTCAAAGCTTTAAAATAATGGGAAATAAGCTTTTCTGAGGACTCTCTCCTATCTGTTTCTGAGTTAATTGAATTTTAGGTTGCTGAATTAGATTTGATTTCCAGGTATTTTACAGGAGTTTGTCTGAAATATTTTGTTGCCAGAGTCAGCGTCAAGTGCTTCTATCAAGACTTTTTTCGATTTAAAGTTACACCTCTGAGTAAATCATGAACTCATCATTTTATCTGGTAATTACATACCCCTTCAATTTCTGTTGCGTAATATACATCATTGATAAGAACAGAGTAACCCAGTATCTTTGTACGTTCACATGCTTGTATCTGTACATTATTTGGACCGAGCTAAAAACAATAACAAAAACATTAATATAATAATTTATTTGTTCACTTTAACTTGCATTCTACCACATGGTATATCGAATACAGCAGTTACAAAATTGGCACGTTTTACAGAATTGGGAGATAGAAAGACATCAAAAGGTGTCAAAGGTTGAACAATATTAATATATCGGTAACCAAATTAAATCAAATGATTTGACCCTCGGGGGTTGGTTATCATGAAAAAGGCACTTTCAATGCATATCAGCAGTACGTAAGATTGAAAACAAAGAGTCACAATATGATTACCAGTACTATAAAATGTGTAAACCTATTATTTACCCTTAAAAAACATGCATTCCATTTGTTAAATACTTTCTGTCCACTGTAAATCTAAAACAGAGGAAACAATTATGTTATAGTAATGTTCATTAAAACATCTCCAGAGTTTGTTTTGGACCCGCTAGAAAACCTTTTACCACCCCAAGCACCAGCCACACTGACAATCATTGGAAATTACTGATTAGATTATAAAATTACAGTAGCTGTTTAAACAACAACGGAAATTAATTAAGGAGTTAGTACGAGGGAAGGAAGATTAGCATCTTGGCTATTTCTAAACCGACAAGGCATGGTTGTGGCTAGACAAGCTCAGACTAGAAAATATACTGGCTAGAAAGCACCGGTAGCAAAACGGTCGTAAATGCGTGGCTAGCTAGCAAATTATAATCAAGAATAAATTAGATGAAACCTGACCTTCCACCTAATTTGATTTCTATGTGATTGGCTTCCTTATAAGGTCATCATGTGCACACGCCACATCGACAAGTGTTGATTGCATGCAAAGCGGATTTGTAGGCATGCTATCTGACCCAGAGCCATATATTTACAAGAGTTGGGACACACTTTCATGTGCCGCTATTGTCTCCAATTCGACAGATGCCAGTCACATGATTTTTGGACGCCATCTTTGTTCTTTCGGAAACAGGTTCTTAATCAAATCAAGTGAAACGCGCGAAAAAATACAATACAATATGGCTAAATAAAAACACACAACATTCTCCTGCACATGCGCACTGGTAAAACCGTTCTCTGGTCCAGGAAAAATGAAACAAAAATGGAATTAGTGTCCCAACTCTTGTAAATAGATGGCTCTGATCTGACCCTAGATATTGAAACCCAGGCCTCTTAATGCAGTTTATGTGCCCTAGGGAATTGACTACTTGTTGATCATCTGATCATTCAGCCTGATTAAAAGTAGCTGCTGAAAAATCAACAGAAAATCAATAACAACAAATATTTTCCTAACCTTGATGTCATCTTCTAATGTTGTTGTTGAGCTTGGTAGATGCAAAGCACTCGGCTCAATGTAATCGTTGAACTTATTTAAATTGTCAATTGGAATGATATAATCTTGATTCTGAAATTGTAAATATTAAAAAATAAATAGAAATTATTTGAAGAAGTCTTGTTCTGTAGCATATCGCCCAATTGCACCTTTTGAGTACAGTTTAACCAGCATAATTCAATTCAGATAGTAGAATTAAACTTCTTTATATTTGAAACCCTGTATATGAAATCCTAAATGCTATGATGTGGTCCAATTCTTGTTAAATAATTGGGATAATTGTAAATTCAAAAACTTTTTGTCCAACCTGTTTTGACCCAGCCATCATGGCAGAATCAATTAAGTATTCGTTTTCTGAGCAATCACACTGTTATGTATCTGACAAAAGTGGGGATCTTGGGATCACAGATCCTGGCATGCTAGATCGAATTCAGAAGAACATTGATATTTTACTGATATTTAGGACAGTCCTCAACAAAACCAGCAAATGTTTTAGGATTCCAGGATAAATACTTTTCAGTCACTGGTCTGCAATTAAAAAAGCCATTTTTTGAATTTTATTTCGTCATTTTACAACAAACTGGGTAAGCTTGTACCTTTTTTCACCATGGTGGCTGGTTAACTGATTAGTATTTTTGAAGCATGTGCGAGTTTAATGGCCGGATGCCCTTCCTGACGCCAACCAATAATGCTTCTGCCAGGAATCGAAACCTTATGCAATGATTATAGGGTGACTGCTTTAGGCATGTGGCCACTATTCAGAATTGCTTTGCTGCACTAGAATATCATATTATACTGTATCATCTGATATAGTCTACCGGTATGTGTTATTACATAACATACCTTGAATGGATTCAAAAATCTTTCATTGGCTTTAACATACTGTCGAAAGTATGTACCACAATTGAATAAATACATACACACTAACGAATTCATTAAATTCTTTGGAAATATATGGAAAGCCTTTGATATCGTTTCTGACTGTAAACAAAAATCATCATCATTATCATTACCAGCATAATTTTACTCAGGAAATGTAAATGTAACTTTCCTAGTAAAGTCTAAAGGAGGTTTGGAACAGTAGACACCATTCTGAAATAAAAATAACGCCACGCTTTTTATTTTTCAAACAATGTGGCAGATTAATAGGAAACTTGGTTATTAATACACGATGGAAAATAAATTAAGATACGGTATATATTTTTATCAAATGTCAACATTTCTGCAGTATAAAATTTACTGTAAGATCCAAAATCATTTTTTGCAATAACTCAAAAAATAATCTGGGCACCCTCATTTTTTTTCATCATCACCTTTGAAGTAAACTTTTACATCAATACCGTAAATTCAAAAAAAAATTCCACAGAAGGAAAATTTTGGCTGTACTGTTCCAGACCTCCTTAAATGTAACATGGAAATGCGCTTAAATGTCTTTATCGGTAATAAACTTCTTACTGCTACTACATACTTACCCGTAGTCCATTCTCTGTATGCGTATGTGATAGATCAACCACTAGTTCCCATTGCTGATCCAATGATGTTGATAACGTCGAAAGAAAATGATAGATCAGAATTTCATCATTAATTTGATCTTTCCTAGAAAAACAAACACACAATTTGTAGAACTGAGATAAATTTTTTTTTGTTGATAAAATGGCACACTACATTTGATTTTTGTATTAATTAATAAGCTTCAAATAAAGGCAGAAGAATATGACTTACTTGAAACGCCTTGCAATGTAATAAAACACAGGATTTCCTGCCTTTGATCGCCCTTCCTGAAATGCACAACAACGTATCAATAAATGTCACTGCGAAAAAAAGTTCATGAGTTCATGAAAATGAAATTGCCCACAAGTTCATGAACTGTTTATGGACTTTCAGGCAATTTCACATTCATGAACCAGTGCAAAAAACCGATTCATGAAGCGTTCATGAGCTTATTGTGATTGTTCATGAACATTTCATGAACTGTTTATGAACCCAGAAAAAATTGTTCATGAAGTTCAGAAACTGTTTATGAACTCATGGAGTTTTTTTGGCGGGGTTCAGATTAATGATCCAATAAGTAACCTGCTATAATCTTCAAAGGCAATCCAAAGTAACGAAAATAAGCATAGATGCAATCATTACCTGATAAAACAGTTGCAATGATTTTAATCCTTTTAAATCTTCCTGATTCTGACCAGCATATTTTGCCATGAATTCTTCAAATTTTGATCCTATTACATTTTCTTGGCCAGCACTATAAAGTAGAATAAGAGCTTCTAATTTGCAAACGTATACTTTGAGATTTAAAAGTATTGAAATTAGTAAAAAGTTAGTTAAAAGTACCGAATATAAATCATTATTAATTCAGTACAAGTTCAGTAACCTTGTCTTTTTCAGTACATTTATAGTCATTTTCCAGTATTTTCAAATCCTATACTGTGTTATTGGTCACTTGTACAATGAAGGTGATTTACTTAAGCAGAGAAATGTCTATGAACATGTTCATTAGTATATCAACTGGCACATACAAAAAGAAAACATTTACAAAGAAACCTTCACCTGTTGGCATAGCATAATAAATAGCATAGCACCTTACACTACGAATGTTGGATATATTGAACCGCTACTGAAAACATACTGGAATGGTATTGGATACTGAAACCATACCGAAATTCACCAGACACTTAAATCTATCATTCTACTCATTCTACTGAAAAACTATTCTAAAATATCACGAAGGTTTTCTGCGATCTGATTGGTCGAAAGAGCGTGCATGAAATCCTAGGGTAAAACATGGCTCCGAAAACCGGGAAAACCGCAAGCTTCAAAAAGTTTGATTTGTGATAAAATACAGAATTTATAACACTTTGATAACAATCCAATCAATATCTCAACAATGGCTACGATTTACAAAACAACATTTAGCTCAAGATGTTTTTATTTATTGAAAAGCGTGGTAAATGAGTTATTGGTCGTGTAACATGCAAAATAAAAACACAGAATGAAAGACAATTATAGGCTACGCTAATTCAAGGTAAACCTAAAATTTAAATAACAATTAGTGAATTAATTTGCTAAAGAACTATTGTACCACTTATATTACAGACGTTCTTGTATATGCCTTTCTTTATTCGACAAAATCTATCTTGTTGTTGGATTCTTGGTTTATGAATTGAAATTGAATTTTAAATTGTGATTTCGTGAATTGAGAATTCGCCCTCGAATGAGATCCCGACGTATGTTTTATTTTAGAAAAGGGTTACCACACGCTTGCAAATGTTTGTATTCATATTTACTAAACTCGAAAAAGTTGGGAGACACTCAGGAAGCTAAAAATCACTCGCTCGGAGCTCGTGATTTTTTAGCGCTTCACTCGTGTCTCCCAACTTTTTCTCGTTTAGTAAATATGAATACAAACATGGCAAGTGTGCGGTAACCCTTTACTGAAACACACTTTAAAATTTGATAGCTCCTGATCGAAAAGTGCCCAATTCAGTAGCCTATTCATTAAGTTAAGTTTTCAATGTTTTCAGTGTAATAATAATAGAAAATCCCCATTTTGACATCATGATTACAAGTACTTACTCTTTTTGCAATTTCACATGTTGGCTATCAGGTGGTCCCAGATGAGCAAGAAGTGTAGCCATCTTTTCAAAAGGTGCTCTGCCAACAGTTTTATAATCTCTAAAAAAAGGTCATGGAAATATAAAACAATAAATATTAAGTTAATGTAATAGTTCATATTAAAGTGCACATGACATCAAAAAATGGGAATGGCGAAAAAATGTTTTCGATTTGGACTCTTATAAGCTGAGCTATTTAATGTTGAAAGTACCGTATTTGAAAAATAGTGTTCCTTCGAAAGTCGGAACTCGTGTTTAAATGACAAGAGAGCCCACTATGGATAAATAACAAAGTCTAGACTTAAAAAAATTGTAACTTTTTTCCCGCAGAAAAGAAATTGTCCACTTCCCAGAACAGATATGCCCATATCTTTGGGACACCTTGTTGGCCATGTATGACTGAAATTGAACGTGAATTGTAGAGTTCAGAAAGGTTTTATTAGACTTCAGTGGAGTTTTTCTGTCAAAAAAGTGTTACAATACAACTCACCCACGCTTAAAAAATACTAACAAAACAGCTACTCAAACACCCCAGTGAAAAAAAGCTACTAGCTTATCCGGTTTCTGGTGAAATGATAAATGCAAAAAAATATAGTGTGAAGCGTATAAGCTGTACCAACGGAAAAAAGAATACAGTGAAACCTGTATATAATGGTAAGCTACGAGTGATATATAAATTGACCATTATAAACAGGTGGCTTTATATACAGGTTTCATTCAATAGAAAATACTATTTCAGACATTGCAAGAGTGACCACCATAGACAGGTGGTTGCTGTATAGAGGTGAATGCTATAATAGATTTGACTGTAATAAAAAACGGACTATGGATTGAAATTACACCTCTACACACCTGAATTCAGGCTCTGACTATTGTCCTTGAATTTGTACAACGCATGCAAATTTTATCTTATTCCAACATAAATTTTGAGGAAAATGCACAATTGCACATATTTGCTTCCTTACCCCTGATAGTTGTATCGAAATACTGTACCTGTTTAATGCCATATAAGCACCAATCTTTTCTTGATGTGTCCATAACAATTTATGTAAAGTCAAAACGTTTGAGTTGCTAACAAGGGAATAGCCATGCTGTTCACTGCCATTTAACGGCGCTGCGGCTGAAATATCTTGAAAGAATGTTTGCAATCGATGAAAGTTGGCGGCAAGAAGTGTATTGAATACTTCCATGTGAGCTTCTTTGGTGAATAGCACGTGGTTGGCAAGGTTTTGTAAAATCTAAAATTGAAGAATTGGGAAAATTAAAAATAAAATTAAAATAAAATTAGATGACCAGAAAAGTGTTGTATGTAGAGTTAATTCTATGGAATGTTACGGATGTATGCTCTGGTAAGTTTTACACAACAAAATTACCTTAGATAACAGCATTAGTCCGCGGCGCATCTTGTCTGTTGGTCTTTGATATAGTATACCAGTATGATGAGGTGAAACTGTAAGTAGTTGAAAAAAATATAGATGTTAAAAAATGAAAAATAGGAAAGTAGTAGAAAGGTAGGAAACAAGCCACATGGGGGTATTTCGATGCTATAGTGGAAAATGTTTTAGCTGGAAGTTTGGGAGATGTCACTTGTCTATGTAGTAAAATATCCCCATTAGAAATTCTGTTCAGATGTCAATTTCAAAGGAGCTTGGTGGGTGGGTGAAATTGTGCCAACCGTGGTCCTTTCAATCTGTTCATTGCGTGACGATCGCAAAATATTTCTGTTTATCACAATGTTGATGGAATCAGTGAGGACACCTCTCCCTTATCAAGCATGTACGCCCCCTTTTGATCAAACCCTATCAACTGAGTATGAAACGTTCTTACACAGTCTATGAATTGCAACGTCCTCTTTTCACTATTGTATCACTGGTAGTTGTCTGTCTGTAGACTGTAGCTAGCTTTCTGGTATGTAATCGGTTTGCAGACAATCCCAACTTCCAGCTTCAGCTAAATATTCAGTTAACATCATGAAAACTCATGTCAAATTGGGCCAATCAATGCGCATGAACAGTCCATCTACCTTTCATGAACTCATGAATTGTTTTGAAAGGGGTACCCACATTCAATATGTTATTTTGTCTCTAGTGGAACATGGTAATTACTCATTACAAAACTGAATTAGTAGGCCAAAAAAATCCAAAAGTTTACAACTAAAGGTGCTAATGATAAATATCATATCAATGTTATAGAAATAGCAATATGATTATCTCATACCGATTGCCGGGTTGATGAATCGTAAAAATATTGTGCTTGTCACTGCATCAAAACATCGATCTTCAAAACGTTCTTCGACAACCTGGAAATAAGAAAAACAAAGATTCAACCAGCTAGAGTATATTATCTTGAGCTGTGAAAGTCTTTTAAAAACAAAGTTTCAATTGATTATGGAAATTACTTTCTCACATGTATACTATGTAAACCTGTTTACTCTCCTTTCTCCGTAGCTGACAATAACTTAACAAAGTCCAAACATTGCTCAAACCACTGTGTTTTATTATCATTGTGTATATCTTATGCTTTATACAGTACAGTACTGTATGTTTACTGAGAATTTCACTTGGTTTCTCAATCAATCATGCTTTATTTTTGCAGATATCCCTGAAATTCACTTAAAAATAACTAAAAATTATGTTTCTCATACATCCTTGAAAATTCACTTGAAAATAGCTGAAAATCATATTTTTTTCATAGAACAGAGAAAGTTCACTTGAAAAAAATTGAAAATCATGTTTCAAATACATCGTTGAAAATTCACTTGAAAATAGCTGAAAAGCATATGATTGGCGCAACATTTAATGGACAACAGCCAATTATCTAGCTAAGTCAGACTCTAGTTAAGTGAGTAAATAAGAAAACATTGCCATAAATCACTAAATTTGACGTATGTTGTGCTAAACAAACAATGCTATGTACCTTGTACAAAATATGACTCATCCCTGATAACTGAGGTGGAAAACTGTAACACAGACAAAAGTAATCAATATTAATTAATTTCATAAAATAATTACAAAACTATGAGTAAAACATTGCAATTGTTATTGTTGCAATATAAAGCAAATACATGAGTGTGGTGAATGTTTAAACAAATAACATTGCGAATTGTGAACGGATGCAAAGGTTTTACGGTAAGAACAAGATCAGCATATATATACAAAATGGTTTAATTCATTTCAAATCACACACACAGACAACGAAAGTCTGTCTACTTCCTTTTTTTTTTGGATTTATCATTTTTCCACAAACCGGGTAAGCTTGCAGCTTTTTTTTCACCGGAGTGGTTGGTTAATTTGTTAGTATTTTGAAGATTGTGTGAGTTTAATAGCCGGATGCCCTTCCTGACGCAACCTATAGTGCTCCGGACAGGGATTGAACCCGAGACCCTGCGGGCCGTGGTCCAACGCCCTAGCCACTACACCAAGGCCGCACCAAAGTATACTCAGTGGAACTTGGAAAACTACAAAGCCAAAATTTAACATACAGTGAAACCTGTATACAACAGACAAATTGACCACCACCATAGACTGATAGCCTTTACATACAGGTCTGTAGGGTCCGACAAAAGTAAGCATCCTGGAATCCTAGATTCCGGAAGGTTAGAGCAAATTCAGAAGAAAATTGATACCTTTATGATTTATCAGTCTGAATCTCAACAAAAAAAATTCAGAAGAAAATGATGAAATGTCTCCAGGATTCCAGAAGGTTAAACCTTATGTTGGACCCTGCAGGTCTGATTCAATAGAAAATATTATTTTAGACATATCAAAAATGACTACTCTAGACAAATGGCTGCTGTATAGACTGTTATTACAGGTTTGACTAAATAGGTTTGTAGTATATCAACTAGACATTGAAGATTCAAATGCTCAAATATTTTAAATATTATTAGATATTCCATTGAACCTGTCTAGCTGGTTGTCTGAAAATAGTAGTACATTCAAACCTGTTATAGCTACCACCTGTATATAGTGACCACCTCAGTGATATACAAATATACTATTCTATAAGATCAATCATGCATATAAATGCACCTGTCAATAGTGGTCAATTAGGTAGATAAATGGACCACTTTATCTCTAGGTGGCCTTTATATACATGATTGATTTGATAGAAAATGCATCTTTGGACATTGCTATTTTAGACATTATAAGAGTGACCACTATAGACAGGTGGTCGCTTTATAGAGGTGACTGTTATAACAGGTTTGACTGTACAATGCAAAATGAAATGGTATAAAGTACACATACAATTCTTTTGAACCAGAAACACGATCGACAAATGCTGTAATGAGGTTATTAACACGTTTTCGATTGACATCAATATCCTCGCCAGGTTCAAGCCTAAAATACGAAGCAAAACATCAATATTTAAATTAAAAACTATCAACTGCTGTGAACTAAAGCATTATAATTCATCCCCCTCCCCTGTAATGTTGATCTGCTACAAAGAGCTAAGTCATTGGCGCTCATATAAAGCTAATATTAAAGGAGATTGCATTGCATATCCTTAGATTTAGATTAGAATTAAAAGCATATTCATTATAGAACGAAGAACACAGACAAAGTTCAATAAAACATTTCACTTTTCGCAACATTTCAATTTTTGAATAATTGTTTATGTAATTCAATGAAATGAAAACACGAAATTGGAATATCATTCAATTTTTAATCAATGTTTTAACCTTCTATCCAACGCCGTGCTGTTTGCTAGCCTAGCCGGAATTTGTGGGGCCTTCAACACTGATGGCTACTTAACGGTAGTAGTATAGACAGTCTAATTATAGGAATGTGCCGTACCTCTTATGCTTAACGTATTTGCTACACAAAGAATGCACAAATCACGGTCAGACATAGCTGACAAAGAAACTTGTAGATAAGACAATTTACGATACAAAACATAATGAAAAGATATTACTTTCTCATAGCCCCTTCGAAACATCTCCTTTGGTTGCTACGTAACTACTTAATGATAGGCTGTATTGAAATATTTACCTTGCTGGGTCGGCTTCATAGGATTGATTTCCATCATCTGACATTGATAAAAGTAATGGTTCTAATAGAAGTTGTAGATATCTTGAACCAAACATCTTGAATGAAATTGTCATTGTTTTACTAGCCAATGTATTGCCACGAAACAGTGTTTGCATACTTTCTGTGTTGCGAACCTAAAGATAAAGATTTTATGAATAATGGAAAATGTTTTAACTGATTTTCTCATGGATTTTTCAGTTCAGATTTAGGATAAAGATTGAAGAGCAGAAAATTTTCCCAGAAGCTTGTTGTCATTTATCTCAAACCATTTTGGAGGTATATTTTGGCGGTGACAAAAGGGTGACTGAGTAAGAACTTGTGATACTTAATTGCCAATATGTGATAAAGTAATGTAAGTAATGTAGACGGTGTCGCCATATCGAACGCACCCGTACCACTCCTCTATTTCTAGATGAGTGGCTTTTTTCGCTGAGAGCAATGATTTTAAACGCTCTTTGTTGATCTCAGCCGCAACACTGCAGATCAATTTCAACAGATTTCATGGCAGATAGGTCTTGATTGTCAATGCGCAACGATTAGGAGGATTAGCTCAGATGGCAGAGCAACCGAACTTCAGATCGGATCGACTGTGGTTCAAATTCCCCCAAGGTCAACTCAGCTTTGACTTTATCCGAAACATCAAATGAGTAGCATCTGAGGATGGCGGAGGGAATGGTCCAGAGGTAGCATTGCATTGTGAATATGTGATAGAAAGGGAAGAAAAGATATTAAACAACGATGAGAGACAAAGGGTCCGTACTCGTTTGATTGATTTTGTGAGACAAGGAAATTGTTTTGCTATTGTCAGGCAACAAATTGCTTGCAAGTATCCAAAAGTAGTTACAATGACTTGGCAGTGTGACTGGTGTTTGAATGGTGGCAGTGACAGATTAGGTCCTATCAATAAAAGGTTAAATGAACGGATCCCACCTTTCAAGCAACAAACAATGGTTTGGATTGTACAACAAGTTCAATAAAACATTAAATGTATGTATGTATATATATATATATAGTAGTAATATCAAGGTACTTGTGTTGTCTTTGCTGTTTCAATAGTGCTCGATGCCATAAATGCAGAGCTGTTTAATAATTAATAAACGAAAAAATCAGACATTCATATTTGCTACTATTAGTTTCACGCCAAGGCGATCATCAGGCAATTTAATCTGATTAATCTGATTTAATCTAATCAGATTAAATTGCCTGATGATCGCCTTGGCGTGAAACTAATAGTAGCAAATATGAATGTCTGATTTTTTCGTTTATTAATTATATATATATATATATATATATGATCATAAAGCGCAATTGTCAATGCTCATCAATGAATAAATTAATATATAACAAGGTACAACATCAATTTACCTCTTGTCGGAACAGATTCCAGTAGAGTTGAAAGAGAAGACCTTTGATGTCAAATACTGTGACAAGAACTCTAGCAAAATCATCCTAATGAATACGAAATAAATAAAGATAAATGTTTTCTTCGTTTAATCTTCAATTAAATGTAAAGTATGCTACAGTACTATTTTTGAATTGTTTATAGGGATGAAACGATAAAACACAAAACTTTGTTGTTGCCCATTATTCTTTGTGTTGATTTTTTTTTTGCATCATCGAATTATCAAATTCCATTGAAACTATGAGAGAACCTTCGTTTGACAATTGAATGCAGAAATAGGTTGATTATATTGATTTGACCAGCTAGTCAAGCAAAAGAAAGTATACTTATTTTCAAAGAAGCAGCATAATGTTTATTCCAAAAACGCAAACCTCAGGGTCCGACAAAACCCAGCAACATGGCAACTAGGTTTCCGGAAGGCTGGCAAAAATTCAGAAGAAAATGGATATTGTTTCATTTTTCTCCACAAAATTAGAGAAATGACAATAGTACAAGGAACCTTCCAGATGAATCGTTTACAGAAGTTGTTTGAATAAAAAGTCCGGTTTCAGAAAGGATAAAACATTTGTCGGACCCTGGCAAACCTAAAAAGCATATCTATAGAATTATCATTTAGAATAACATTTTATCACCTTCAATACAATAATGTACAACGATAGGATATTTCTCAAGTCAAACGTTGATCAATGTTATCCTCAAGTTAATAAGAAATCAATTATTTTTCTAGATTTAGAATTGATATTCATATAATATTAGTATAGCAAACCAGATTGTGTCATACAAGTAATTTCCACAAGCACTGAGTCAAGATTCAGCCTTCTGGAATCCTAGAGGCATTTCAACATTTTCTTCTGAAGTTTTTGTTGTTGAGGTTTGACCAAAAAATCATAAAACTATCAAATTTCTTCTGAATTTGCTCTAACCTTCCAGTATATAGGATTCAAGGATTCCTACTTTTGGACAAGCATATTTAAATACTGTATAATAAATTTAAAATAAAGCAAACCATTTGATCAATTCCAATGACATTTGCTAACGCCATGGCAATGGGGAATTCTCCCGCAGCATCCATCAATGTAATCATTGAAACCAAACGTTCAAAGCGATCTTCTAAAACAGTTTCAGCTAGATTTTCAAACTCTGTACCCTGCAATGATAAGAAATAAATCAGATTACCACAATATCTAGCATATCAGAATAACTAATTGATGCAAGCTTAGCGTCCCTGCAAAAAACCGTTCAGGAGTTCATGAACATTTCATGAACAATTCATGAACGTTAAATGGTCCCAAATTTCATGAACTGTTCATGAACTGTTTATGAACTCCTGCACTGTTTTTCGCAGGGGCATTGCAAATCTATACCGATTGCTTTGTCATTTCACAGAATCAACAGTAGTGCTGAGGCGTTTTGTCACAAATACATCATGGGTTCCCTCCAGAGATCATAAACCCACAAACTGTTAATCGTCAATCTACCCTATTAAAAAACGTCTGTGTGTTCATGGCAATTTTAATACCGGTACTCTTGTAAGTTCAAAACAAAACAATATACAAGTTGCAATGTTAGCTTAACATCAAAAATTCATTAGAGTGACATTATAGATTTGGCACTAATAGTATAGAAAAGGGAAACAGTAAATCATTAATAGAAAAGCATAAACTCGTGAAGATGATTGAGTAGCTGTTCATTTGCTAATACTTCTTGAAAATAAATGATGGACATTGAAATGGATGGAGCAGTGCAACAATTGCAAAAAGTTTCATGGAGGCTTATGTGATACTGTCGAACAAAGAGTTTGTTTCCCTCTACGGCTTGACTTGCTCCAAGTCTCACTTATTTTTATGACGATTTTGATATGTTGGTAAGTGAGACTTGTGTCCTTTGCACATTCTATTGTTTTCCAAGACAAAAGAAACACATCAAACTATGCAAATGACGTAAAATATTTTCAAGGTGTCCAGGGTGTCGTCTTCATTCCAAATTCGTTTTTGCAAACATGGCGTGCAAGTTAGCCTAAATTTAGACATGATTTAAACGATTTAAATTGGCTTCATGATCATCAGTTAAATCTTTAGAGCTGCCGAAAATATTATAACTGAAAATATGCTGTTGTTCTTGCTTCAACAAACTGATTTTGGCAAGTTGTTGCTTTTTAAAATGTTGCAAATTTTCTCAGTTTTGAATGATCGTTGTGGTGGCGAGGAATGCCATAGATTTATTCCTGTAGTCAATGTTTTAGTAAGTTTGATCAAAAATCAAGCAATTACTAAAAAGAAATTGTATAAGCTCTTCAAAGGTAGATGTTTTTAACCATAACTTGACGCTATATGAACCCCCGATTATTTCATTTCTCTACGATGTAAAAATTTATGAAAACAATGAGATCAGACATGCCGGTGTTGGGCAGAATCATGCCCAACACTTGACAAAGGACACAAGTCCCGCTTACCAACCATCAAATATCGGCACATCAAAGTAAGCGGGACTTGGAGCCAGTCAATTCTACGGCCAAATATACTGAAGACTCTCAACAGCAATGTCATTTACTCAAAAAATACCTGATAAATTTTTTCCCAGGACTTCGACACAATCTTTAAAGTACAAGGAAAGTTGAAATATTGTAAACAATTTCAGAATTACCTGCTTAAGAATATCAGTCATAACTTCCATGAATGTAGCACGTGTTTGTGGATCTTCATGATAACCAAGTCCTACAGAATAGAGTAAAATATATGTATATAACAGCCGTTTGAGGAGAACGCAGATGCTAAAGGGTGACTGTCATCAGGGGGAGAAAATGATGGACCACTGGGACCGTTGGTCGCAGTCACAAAATTGAGCAATAGAATTCCTGCAGGCACATTTTTCTAAATAGAAAAATATTCTGAATCTATGAATAATTCATAAAGTTTATTAATGAAACTGAATAAGATTAAGTGATGCATAAGGATGAAACTGATTAGTCTATGCATTAATGATGTTGGTTTAAATTTGCTTGCCAGGGAAATTTCCTGTACTATATTTGAAGGCATTCTTATATGGCAAAATTATGTTGTCACACTCCCCACTGAAAAATTATTTTTGACCCCTGACAGTCATACAAGGTGGAATGATGCCAATCAATAGAAGATACTATTTTTTGAGTTCTTGAACTATTCTCAGTTAACAGACGGGAAGGGACATAAATAAGAAGAATAAAGTCATCAACATACTATCTATAATAAAAAAACATAGTATGTGTACAGTGCCACTTACCAATAGAATGCATCAATCCACAATCAATATTAGAAGATAACATGTTAGACATAGCTTGTACTGTGCTGGCTCGTAAGTTGGCATAATGAGGCGCAAGTGTATGTTTAGGGATGCCTGGCTTGGGTGACTTATCTTCTGGCAATTCATAACATTTATTCAAGATATTCATAAAGAGAGTGAAATGCCTAAAAATTAAAAAGACGGGACCAAATAAATGATAAATATCCCATTATCGTATAACAGTGAATACAAATACCAATGATGTTCAGGGTCAATTTTGACGAGGAAAGAGTCACACTGTGTAATGCAACAATGACCGTATGACATGTACGGATAGCAAAATAGTTCATTCGGAATCTGTTGTGTTCAAAAAGGCGATATATACACTTTGGTGTTTTTGGCATGCTAATAATACTTTTACAACATCTTTGTGGCTTGTCCATACCGTCAACTATAACTGATGGTATTCTTAAAAATATCCAATACCTGCGTTATAATAAATAGTGCACCTGTTATTGAGTGAACTCCGACACCAGGGCTCATTAAAATGAGGGCTGCTGGGACCGCCAGTTGCAGGCAATGGAATTTACTATACGCACAACGTTTAAAATGTCAGCATTCAAAAGGAATATTATAGGCTTTCCTGAAATAATAACCCATGAATAGTTTGGGAATGTTTCAATCAATATCGATCTCACTAAAATGGTATCCTTTCTGTAACTTAGCTGACATTTTGTAAGGAAACAATTTGATGGCAGGAACAAAATACTTTGATGGCCCCCTTCAGTGCCTAAGACCCCGAAAGAGAAGACCCAAATCCCTAACAACTACAATTACAGAAACACGCCAAAAGGTACTACACACAGGGTCTGACAAAAGTAAGAATCAAATGAAGGCTAGAGCAAATTTAGAAGAGAATTGATAATTTTGTGATTTACTGGTCAAACCTCACCAAAGAAATTCAGAAGAATATGTTGAAATGCCTCTAGGATTCCAGACGGCTGAACCTGACTACACAAAGCAATTTCCGTTAACAACTTACTTCAGAAAAAGTTGTGATTTCGCATCCATAACATCTGAGTCAACATTATCCGGTTGAAGTGGTAAACCTTTTAGTAATACAACAATTGCTTTGACAGCAGCTTCATCAAGTGTACTAAAAACACAACATAGAATCTCAGTGTAAAACAATAGAGTGTAATGCAATTCAGTATGAAATATTGCTTATATGCTGTGCTAGGGCGTGGGACCACTGCTTTTGTATGCAAACAAGAAAATCTTAAAATACTGAAGAAACCTTAATTTTCAATAAAGAGTTTTGAGGATGTTATGTTATTGATATTGACCATAGAAGCTGTTTTTAGATTTGAATTATTCAATGTTTGAATATGTTATTAATTACGGTTCAGTTGGATTAGTTGACGTGAAGGTAAGATCATATTATGAAATTTCTAAAAATCTTGAAAACACAAATTTGAGTTTTTAGTTCTCATTCTTGGTACTAATACTGATATCCTGATGTAAATTACTTGAATTGGACGCGATAAAGCTAGGGTGTGCTTATTGCTTTATAGAATAACTAGCACACTTATTACAAACTTGTAAATTACTCTTTTATTTTCTTACTTATATGTTAATATTTCTGAAAATTTCTGATCAAATTGGAAATTCTCATTTGTGAGGTTAAGTTTGAATTCTAAGACCGATTGTGTTTTGAATCCGGTATTGTCTGATGTTGATATGGTGATTTTATTTCATAACTCTAAACCAATCAGATTGATTGAATCAATTTTGTTATTGTACCATGATGATCAAAGGATATAAATTGTTGAATATTTGTAAAGATGGTTTTATATCCAGAGCAATCTGTTAACAAGAGTTGGGAAATATTGTATGAATATCAATTCTAAACCTAGAACAAATAATTGATTCTCATTCATGAGCCACTCTCAGCGCCTATTAGACAGATGCCAGTCACATGATTTTATAGAAGTCGCCATTTTTGTTCTGTCAAGCCCAGGTGGAAAAATCTGAACAAAGCGCGTAATAATAATATCATTTGTAAAACGTTGTCTTACTGATTGAACATAGGGCTCAATGCAAAATATAGCAGAGCTTAAATAATAATAGTCAGAGAATCAGACAGTCATGTCTGCTACTTGAAGTTTCACGCCGAGGCGATCTTTTTTTATCTGTTTTTTATCATTGAATAGATTGCCTGATGATCGCCTCGGCGTGAAACTTCAAGTAGCAAACATGACTGTCTGATTCTCTGACTATTATTAATAATAATATCATGAATTCGAAAAACGTTTTGTTTAAAAGCAAAACCTCGTTTTCAATGGAATGAAAATGGCGATTTTCGTTCTCAAATCTTATAAAGAGATGGCTATGGTCATATCCACAGGGCTTAACTGGTCTGAAACATTACTTCTTAAGTTTATAGTACCCAGATGTAATAATCACATAAACATACCATGAGAGGCTTTGCCTCATCTTTGTCTCAATTTTATATTATGCTCTGTGTTAACAAACATTAAGCACTTTCACATACAGTCAAACCTGTTATAACGGTCACCTCTATAAAGCGGCAACCTGTCTATAGTGGTCACTCTTGCAATGTCTAAAATAGTATTTTATATTGAATCAAACCTGTATGTAAAGGTCACCTGTGTATAATGGTCAATTTATCTACCTCTCGTAGCTGGCTGTTATATACAGGTTCCACTGTTTATGTATTTTATCTCATATTACATTATTAAACATACCATGATATAGCTAAAATCTCAGCAGATATATCTTCACAGTCTTCTGCTATATGTAATAGCCAATCAGTAAGATATTCAACAAGTTTATTTCGAAATTTCATTTCTTGTTTGAAAGATAATTCATTCTTACGACACATGATCTGTACAAGGGATAAAATAGAAACAAAGTAGAAATCATTTTAAGGGACGATTTGATTATTAAATCGTTATTGGATATAGTCTACAACTATAAAAATAAAGTCTAACAATACTGCAAAAATATTCCAGTATGTACACATATTGCGGTCATCAATAGGAATTCTTTGTAAAAATCAATTAAATAAAGTTGAACAATTGATTTGATTTGTCCAACAACATGATTACTTACACTTTCAACAAGTTGGCATAATTTCGCTTTGATTACCAATGACTGGACTGTTATCGGCAGATTTCTGATATATCTGTAAAGAAAATATGCAAAAATCATAAGAACGTTTAGATCTTCTAAGTAGGCAATAGAAATCATTTTAGATCCAATCCCTTTTTTCATCAGCGACATTTTGGTCCAACACCACTCTGAAGGCATTTTTCACCAAGAAATAATTCCAAAGTTGAAAACAAAATGAAGCTTTTTTCACCTTGAATTGTATCACATATGTTAAGATAGTCTGGGGGATTATTCCCACTTTAATGAATGACAAAAACAAGGTACATTAACCATTGTACATATGGAGCTGTTAGTATCTTTAATTGAAATTACAAAATAGCGAGAATGGGTGTGTCAAATTAGCAGCAAATGCTGCGACAAAATTTTCAAGAGCATTGTATTCAAATAATGATGGTGTTTTTCCAAATCATCAAACTTATACTGAAAGAAAATTTACTGGTACAAGCAAAAGCCTCTCGTAAAATAGCATGAAATTTGATAATGAAAATTTTGTTCGAAAGTCGAAAAATTCATAATTCATAAAATTCAAACTCATATTTTTGGTCTGAAAAGCAAGATAGAATAATGTTTACCAATGACCCAATGTTCAATAAAACGAATTCCACTAGGAGTAAGTTCAGTCTAAAGCACAGTTTGCAAACAATAGCATTACTGCATGCACAAATTTCAAACCATCAAAAATTGGTACATTTGGAAGAAATAGTTTATCTGAATCAATGAACATCAAAGCAAGTCCTAATCAATAACATACAATTTCCATGAATTTTGAAAGGAAAAGATATGGTTGCGAGAAAATATAAATTTCAAAGCAATTGAAGGCATTTTTCACCAACAAATAATTCCCAAGTTGAAAACAAAATGAAGATTTTTCACCTTGGATTGTACCACATATGAAAAGATCTGGGGGTTTATTCCCACTGCAATGAATTACAAAAACGAGGTACATTAACTATTGTACATGTAGAGCTGTTAGTATCTGTAATTTAAATTACAAAAGATATGGTTGCAAGCAAAATTAAATGTCGTAGAACACAACAAATGTAACATTCATTCATAACATTCGCAAATATAACATGTATTTTCTTTGTATAGTCTGTCTGCATCACAGCCTTTTGATATTGTTGACCAATAAAAAATCAAAATGTTATAATTATTTACCTGATAAGAAACAGAAGCACTTCATCCACAGGGAATTCATCAAGAATATTTGTTACGCTTTCAGCTTTGTTATCCAGAATGCATTTTAATACATAAATTATTTGTTCAATATAAAGTGTATGCGGCTCTTTAATACGAGGCTATTTGAAAAAAGTAGAGAAAAAAAGTTAAGATAGGTAGAGAGAGTATTTCCATAAAGTGTCATTTTTAATTTAAAGTAAGACATGGAAATATAAATATTGAAATTAAGAGATAGTAGTATAGACAGTCACATTATAGGAATTTGCCGTCCCTCTTACGCCTTACATATTTGTTACACAAAGAACGCCACAAAACACGGTCAGACATAGCTGACAAAGAAACTTTTAAATAACACAATTCACGATACAAAACATTATGAAAAGATACTACTCTACCATAGCCCCGTCGAAGCATCAAATTAAGAGATAGAGATTGAAAAATAAACAAACTTATTAAACATGTGATTAATTGTACACATGGGCCTATTTTTATATTATAACATCAATCTGTATTTTCATCTGTGTGTTTCATCATCTGTATATCTATCTGTGTTTGGTATGTGACTCTTTTCTATTTCTATTATTATTATTTATTATTATTTTATTATTTATTATTTACAACGTATAAGATATTTCTATTTTATAAATCAAATATTAAACACTATTTTGTGCAATATGGGATATATAAACACTTGGGTTGCTATGAGGCACTCAGAAAGCTTCAGAAAATCCCTGCTGCAGTGACAATTGATTGTCTTACACCTTCTTCGTGCCTCATGAAGAAAATATGTATATAAATAATATTCTGATCTTCTCAACAACTGGGTTTTGTTGCTGAAATTCTCACGATTTTTAAAATTGATAATCTGTTAGCATTCCCCTGAAATGTGAGGTTAATTGCTTCTTACTTGAAGCTTATGTGGGCTTGCTATGTTGCTATCCTCCTTAGAACCAACTGCCTATAATCTTATTAGGGATTAAACCAAAGACGCTGCAGGAGGGTTCATGTTATACAACTGCTAGTAGAAACCAAAGATCAGACTTGAAGTCTTGAACACTATACTAATGATATAATGTTGATTGATGAATAGATATGGCCACTATAATGGGTTTGACTGTACAGTGAAACCTGCATATAACAATCAGCTACGAGAGGTAGGTAAATTGACCACTATAGACAGGTGGCCTTTATATACAGGTTTGATTCAATAGAAAATACTATCTTAGACATTGCAAGAGTGACCACTATAGACAGGTGGCCTTCATATACAGGTTTGATTCATTAGAAAATACTATCTTAGACATTGCAAGAGTGACCACTATAGACAGGTGGCCTTTATATACAGGTTTGATTCAATAGAAAATACTATTTGAGGCATCGCAAGAGTGACCACTATAGACAGGTGATCGTTATAACAGGTTTGACTGTATATATACTGTATATATAAAATACCTGTCCAATACTATGAAAAAATCCTTCAATACGTGTTTTGCATGATATAAAAAACAATGGATAGAGTACAGGAGATAAATCTAGTCCAAGGCATTCTTTGACTGTACTTCGTATTTGCAAAGATGTGTGTTCATTGTTACATACTAGGAGGTCTTCAAGCTCAGATAGAAATCTAAAAAAATATATAGAAAATAAGCTATACAGTGAAACCTGTATATAACGGCCAACTAAGAGAGGTAGATAAAGTGACCACTATAGATAGGTGGCCTTTATATACAGGTTTGATTCAATAGAAAATACTATTTTAGACATTGAAAGAGTGACCACTATAGACAGGTGGCCGCTGTATAGAGGTGACCGTTATAACAGGCTTGACTGTATTGAAAAGAATTAAATATAATGAAAAGATATATTGAAACAACATCATTCGAATTAAAACTAATTTGTAACAAATCTCTTAGACATTGCCTAGCATTTATAATGGTTAGCTATGACTCCCTATGAGACCTGCAATTAAACATTATGCACATGGGGAAATATCAGCATTCAGCTAAATTTTGCATAAATTCAATGAGTTCATGAATTCTACACAAACACTTTAAAATCAGTCCATGAACCGTTTATGACAAATCTCACATAGAAAAAGTACATGGAGCGTTCATGATCTGTCCATAAACTGTTCATGAGTGTTAAATGGCCTGTTCTTTGTGAATTGTCCCTAAAAAATGGGTCATTTGACATTCACAAACTGTTTTTCAGGGGTTTATTTTAGTTTGTAAAACTGCTAATCATTGTGTGTGATAACAAACTTACTTGGTAATTGGATATTCTATTGCGATGATTTTAGCATCAGCCGTAGCGTTATTAGGGTGTGTTTGGCAATCACTGTAATAGATACAAAAGAAACATGCAATTATTTATACCACAGTAGGCATCAGTTTCAATAACAAGAATAGAATACCAAAAAAATTAATAAAAAATAGCAAATTCATTTTTAAGTTTACGTGAAATTTCATTGATTCGTTAAGCTCTCATGTGCGCAATAATAGCTCTTGTGTTCAGGGGTTGACAAAACATTGTTCAATACCTGCGACTGCATAATTTTCCCTCAAAAGTGCCTGGAAATATTTTACTAAACTGTCCTGATATGTACATGGAGTAACTAGTTTCATCCTTGTGCTGCAAATCTTATTCGGATTTATTAATAAACTTTATGAATGTTTCATAGATTCCTAAATAATACTTTTAAGCTTTAGAAAAGTGTGCTTGCAGGCATTCTATTGTTCAATAATTTTGCCTGTGCCTGCCGATCCCATTTGTCCCAACATTTTCCAGTAGCAGTAATGTAATTGTGTGGAAGGACCCTTACGGGTCCTTCCATAGGATACTCTCATAATCCATAGTCCAATTCCGAAGCATATCTCTCTATTAAACACGATTAACCAACTTTATTTGATGAAAAACTTCGTTTGACTGCCATGTTTTCAATTAAAATTATGCTTGCGTACAAAAATCAGTAATTTAACTTCATTATAAGAATGTCACACTGATCAATATATGCCCACAAAGTTATGACCTGATAAGTATTTAGTAAAATGACTGTTCACAGACTGGGTTGACCTGATATAGCTTGATTGAAGTGATCACAATGTATTTATGTATTTATTGATGCAGAGCACACGATCCCCGAGACACGATCTCTGAAATGCTAGCTGGTGATGTCAGTGTTCTCTAATCTTATCAGCCCCACCACCCCATAGAATTGTGGTCTTTTCAGGGAGGCTTTAAGCAGGATTGTCAAGAATAAAATTAACGTTGAATTAAACAAACGCAAAGAAAGAAAGAAACAGCACAGATCTTTTCCCATCCGTCAGGAAGCTCTTCGAACCCCAGAAAGTATTTTACTGTCAATAGATAGTGTCAAACATGCAGGTCAGTAGGCAAAACTCTCTAGTGAAAAGCCCATTTTCTCATAACCGCCTTTGCAGCAAGAAATCACTATCGGCCTAACAGAACGATTCCATACTTAGGCAGAAACAATCTCGTCTAATGGTGATTGAAAGCATTACTTCCTTATGCATAAAATAATTAAGCTGGACGAATTTAACAGAGCATAACACAGTAAATAAGAAACAACAATAGGTGCAATCAGCAGGCAAACATAATAGACATTAGACAATCATAATAGCGGCACGAACGACCATTCACGAATACAACTTTGAGTAAGACAACAATGAGGATAACAATTAACAACCATTGTGTAAACGTGACAGCGCTACAACTACGTGCCCTGAGGCACAACATACCAGCGAGCGGACAAAATCGCAAGACCATGTGACTGTAAAAAAGCGTAAAAGACAAAAGAGTGAAACAAAGGGTATTACAGAAAAGGTCGAGTTTAAAAATTCATATAAAATTAAATACTTGATTGATCTTGATAAAAACAGAATCACGATGCTAATAAGTAGTGGAACATTCTAGCGACACAGACAGCATCTTTGTAAAGCGCGCAGGAGAAACTATCGGCTGAAATTTGGGTCTCCAATATCCTTGGTTCAATTTTGACTCCGTACGCGCGGATCTGGGCTGGCGGTCGCGGCCGCTTAGCGACCGCATGCATGAGCTCGGAGCTCCGCCCCTCGCTTCGCTCGGGCCTCTAGCCCTGTGTATATTAATAGCTTAGGATAAATATAAATGAACTGATTTACCCATTAACTTCGGTTAGTCCATTCACTTTCTCGTCAGTTTTTAGAGGAGTACAAATACCAGCCAAAGAACAAAGAAAACCAGTCATGTTTGTCCATTCCGATATGTACACCTGTAAAACATACCAAATACATTACATCAACAGGGTAATCGAGTTATATAGAAATTGAGACAATATTGCCATACGGAAGACGCTCATTCCCCTTTCCTATCTCTGGAGTAGTGGCTCTTTTTGCTAAGATCAGTAATGAGCGTAAAATCTTAGAATCTCATGGAAATAGGACTTGATTGTTAGGGCGCTGCGGAGCGCCTCATATACTCATGATGCAATTCCCTCTAATCTATCCCAGTTGCCATCAGTTCTAAGATGGCACTGCACTCATTTGATGTTTTAGTTAAATCCAAGGCTGAGTTGACATTTGGTTGATTTGAAATTCCAGTCTACTAGATAATCTGACACAAAGCAGAGTTCAAATTACATTATTATTTGTCATAAGCTAGCTGGTGTATTATAGCTTCCCAGGTGTTCCATGGGGGTTAGTGGACTGTGATGTCCATTGGCTGGTGCATAACTTTTCTATGTCACATTGAATTATTGGTAAATGTTTACCTCAAGGACTTCACCAGTAACACTATTCTGTGGTGTCATTACTGATTTTCTAAACGTATTTGACTTTCTAGTTGTATCAATCACAGGAAATTCTTCTCTTGGATACGACGTTAAGGCTTTAGTTAAATGTTTCCATCTTACCATTGTTACTTCAAAAGCCTGGGGAGAAAAAATACTATCAAACTAACAAACGCCATAAAGGGTAGCACATTAACGGGGGTGAGGGACATGATTATCAAAATGGTAAACACACTTTTAGTATAAGAATAAAATGTTAGATATAAATAAAGCAATTTCCTTGTTTTACCATCCTTCCGATTAACAAATGTCTTGTACTTTGTAAAAAAATGTATGAGCTAACATACAATTTATATATTTATTTATTCTAAATATTTTTAGAGGAAAAAAACTTCAGGAAATTGCTGTTATTAACAATTATCCAGTGGTTTCAAGCTACGGCTTAATGACTTTTTTTTCGTAGCCCAACACACGCCAACTCTGATTTTTTTTAATGTTGGCCAAAATAAAAAGTCATTTAGTCACCCCAAAATTGCGTTGGGCTGAATCGGGATGAGTTGGTGTGTGTTGGACTACGAAAAATAGCAGTTATGATGATCAAAAATTTGGCCAACGAAGCCCAACTATCTATTGTTCTCAACCTTTTTCGAAGCTGTTGGCCAAATCAAAAAAGTCATTTAGCCGCTTTGGCCAACTCAGGCCAATACAGCTTTGATCAGCAAAATACGAGGCTTCAGCAATTGGTTTGAAATGGCGTAATTCGACTCAGGCCCCAAGAATCGGTGAGTTGTTGGCCAAATATGAAAAAGTCATTTAGCCACGTCTTATTTTATTTTGCCAACACACATTTATTTTGGCCACTGAGTTGGCGTGTTTGGGCTACGAAAAAAGTCATTTAGCCATAGCTTTAGATTTATAGTTTTTTATTTCGATTTTGATTTCTATGTACATATCTTTTTTCTTTTTTTTACATATATTAAAAGTGATTTCAATTGTTATAAAATTAAGAGCTAATTTCCGTATATCGATTTGTTGTTAATTAAAAAGTTTGGCTCCTGACATTTCTTCGATATTCAGTATTTATATATTTTTTTAATGGTGTTATAGGGCTTATTACTTAGACATAACTGCCTATATCGAAGTTGGTTATGTAACTACTGTATGTGTTAAACAGACGGGAATAAAAAAATATATATCTTGGCAATTCCAAAATAAACTGATTTCAATTACCTGTAAATTTCCAGATGTTTGAACGTCTACACATCTTAAAACAGCCATAATCTGTTTTTGAAGGGCTGTGCGGCCCACTAAAGAAAAGGAAATCAGATGTCTGTGATAGATAATATGATTGAGGTAAGGTAAGAAATGAAGAAAGTATATCAGTATCAGAAATTGATGAGAGCATTAACTCAATCTTTTTACCAATGAAAAATTCGGTGAATAACAATATTAAAAACTAATTTCATAGCAGGGTAGTGCCGATGTGGAATGCGTTATATGAAGAAGTGTAATGGAAAGCTCATTGTATACATTCAAATTTTGTCTTTCAAATGTAGATTTATCGCCTTATAGTAAATGTTATTAGGTCATTATGCTGCTCATATAGAGTTAGTTTTGATACATATCTGTGTTTCCCTGCCTCTATTATATGTGATAACTATATATAACTCTTCTGCATTGCTGCTTTGAAAGTGGGCAGAGTTGGATTGGGAAGATCTATGGGGAGATCCCTCAAGAAAATAGTACTTACAACTTGAAGCCGCAAAGACCATAGCATGAAAGAGTACATTTTGTTTTGAAACGAAGAGTAAAAAATTAAATACAAAAGAAAAGGATATATAAATACAGATTTAAGCACGGGGATTAAAATGATACTACTTTTATATAGTTTAATCGGTGAGTTTCTAGAGTACATACGTTTGAAGCAACTCTCTTTTATATGTTGAGATCATTGTAATAATGATAAATAAATCAAATCCAAAGGATATAGCAAGAACGATATATTGACTGAGACTGAATATCACATAGAGTGAAGTTTGGACAGACTTTGGTCACTGTAAAGCCGTACAGGTAGATGTAAATAAATAACAGCTCTAAGTAGCTTTTATGTGATGTAGATGGGTGTGTTGTTTTATGCAAGGAATTGATTACCTTTTGAGGATTCAGTATTTGACAAAAGGTTTTACTGTTAAACCTTCCTGAAACTTACAAAGTTTTCTTTTGAATTTTTTGTTGCAAGTTTGATCTATAAATCAGAAATGTATCAATTTTCTTCTGGATTTGCACTAGCCTCCTGGGATCTAGGTTACCCTGACAGATATGGTTTACTTTTGGCAGATCCTGCTTGAGGTTAACAATTGATCATTGAGATTATGGGAAATAAACATTTCATATTACCTGTACTGATCTTGTGAACACCCTCTGCCATTCTGTAATACACAGTTTGAAGTGGTGATGGATAGATTGTACTTAATCCTGATGCAGTTTCTAGAAGGCATGCTTCTTCGTATAACAAAGCGAAACAATCAACAGCTAACATCACTTGATCAATTTCTGAGCTCCAAAGTGAAGTCAAAAATACCACCTAGAAATAGAATAGCATCAACAAAGACTCATTTTAGCAATCAGTAGTTGAGTTAATTATACATCAATTCATAATTTAACTAACAATTTCTAGTATTTCTACGTTAATTTACAGTTTTGCATTACATTTTATTATCAATTTGTACATATTACCTTAAGTCCATATTTGCATATAGGATAGAACAGTAATGAATATCATTGTATATTTATAACATATTATGTTTATTATACAATCATCGTAATATACAGATTTTTCTGCCACTGCGAAAAGCTGTAGTCAAAAAAGTTCAAAATTCACACGTAAAAGTTGAAAGTTGAAGTATGGTATATAACATGTTATTGTTAAATTGAAACGTGGAAATGCCCCCAGCTAAGCAGGGGCTGTGAATAAATGATAATGAAATAGCTCACCTCAAGTTTGCTAAGAGCTTCATAACAGATTGGAATATGAGTCCCAATGGTAGCATGCTCCTAGAATATATTTAAAAGAAAATCATGGTATAGATGTTATATTTTTCTAATCTCGTAAATTGTGGTGACAAAGATATGCAGACTGGTACCCCTGCAAAAAACAGTTTAGGAGTTCTTGAACAGTTCATGAACAGTTCATAAAAATTTGGGGCCATTCAACGATCATCAACTCCTGAACTGTTTTCACAGGGGTAGCTAAGTGGCAGAGAGTTTGCACATCCGTGCGGAAGGCTGCCGCTTAACTCCCCGTCGGTACACAAGTGTTGTTTGTATTTGTCTTCAAATGTCTTCATTGGAGACTACATTCAATTTAGTTGAAGTTAGAAAATTTTCTTATTAATTGTAGTAGTTAGGAAGTGTCCTGGGTACCAGACACTGCGTGGGTGCAATGATACCAATACTGTAGACAAGGAAAGATTTATTTCATCCTGGTTTGTAAACGCTAGCTGCCTTACGCTGTTTCACTAGTACTCTTATAATTTCGCTATTACGCTTATTGCATAAGCAAAGCTAATACGCCTCAGTTAGCTAGAAATAACCCAGATGTAAGCCTTAATTTCCCCTCCCACCCAGACCCTATTTGATTAATATTTCTAATTTATTTATTTTATCTAAGTTTATTATTTTGTAATTTTTCACTGATTATCAGTGTGACTGATGCTTCAGGTGGTGACAGGATCGCTAGCTGGTCTAACGCAAATCTTAATTATACGCTCCCACCATCCAAGCACCAAACGCCAAATCCATCAATATGTCCTCCAATAAACAGGTACAGGGTGAATATTAACTTATCATGTAGTTACCTGAAATAAAATATTATATTTCTAACATATAAAAGAGAGTTACATCAAACGTATGTATCCTAATAACTCTCCGAATTCTCAGTGAACATGTTTGGCAGTAATATCATTTGAACCACCACGTTTTGTTTTTATTTGGTTTTCTGTTTAATGCTTGTTTTATATGCTATCAGAAAAGATTGCTGGCAAAGTATCTCCACATTGATCTCCCCAATCCAATTGGCTACCTGTCTTTAGTGGTCACTCTTTCAATGTCTAAAATAGTATTTTCTATTGAATTAACCCTGTATATGAAGGGCACCTGTCTATAGTGGTCAATTTATCTACCTCTCATAGCTGGCTGTTATATAAAGATTTTACTGTATCAGATTATCAATAAGATAATGATGTTCATTGTTCAAGATTGATTAAATAGCAGTGGAACCTACCTTATTTTTCATTACAAACGCAACTCGACATTTCAATATTTCTTGTAACCACTTCATCATTTTTAACTGATTGACAGATTTTTCACTCATCAATCGATCAGCCACATGGTATAGAACATTCGAACTACAAATATATTCAATAAAATGACAATAGAAATCCATAAAAACGCAGGTAATTGAAGTGATGAATAATAAATGCTGTTCAAAATTTGGAACCACAGCAAGCAAGCAATTTCCATTGTCTCAGAAGATTCGTAATACTGGAGCAGTGTAAGTTTAAAGGGGCAAAATTGACCGGCAACCGCTGAGAGCTCAAGTTGAATTTAAGCTTAGCATAATTCAACCGTCTCGCTTTGAAACTATTGTTATACACAAGCCTAATTTGTTATAAATTCATGTCAACAATGAAAATTGTGTTATAACAATAAGCGTGCACGTGATCCTAAGTGCGTAGCGCCTGCCAGTCATTTTTGCTCCTTTAAACTATTATGCTCCAATTCTTGTCGCCCAATTCCTCAAAGTGTATATTCCAGATTTTTGGAGATTGCTTGTAAAGGTAGAGACAAACCTTCTATCCGTACAAACTGTTCTTGTATTTTTTATTTGCTTGATTTTTACATACGATCTACACTGGTAGCTCCATGGCAGAGTGCCTTCATTATGTGAGGGAGATAGTGGTTCAATTCCCTGTCGGTGCACGCATTTCTTTGTATCTGAGTTTTTGAGAAAATATTGTTTTGTAATCATGCTGATCAGCCATAACTTCTCCTCAGTCTCAAGGAAAAACGCACTGCCCTGTTTGATTATTCAACATTAATCCTAAATAGTTTTGATTACATTTTGTTATTATTGTTTATTTCTAAGATAAAACACAGTAGCTAACCAATCACAGTTGGGAACACCATCAAAATAACAACATCTTACCCATAACACTGATGTAATCATTATCTTAATTTGGCTATTTCCTAAAGAGGTTGGTTTTTCTGCACGTCCATATATCGTCACTACTCATTTGACGCAGAATCTATTTGTAGACAATCCTAAACCCTAATCTCAATTAAATATTCAGTTAATTGTCAATAAAATCCTTACCTGACATCCCAAAATGTAGCAATTGGAGCAGCAGGATTCCATAATTCAATATTATTGGTTTGATGCAAACACAGCAACGTCTAGAACAATAATGTAAAAGATTATTTAAAATCCATATACTGTAAGTAGAAAGTTATGTTTTGAAGATCAAAACAATTCCAAAAATATTTCAAGTATCTTCAGTATTTGGCTGTGTTCAACTTTTTCAATTGAAGAAACTGCAGGTCAAGGTTGAAATATATCTTTACCAATATTGTTGTAAGACTCTATAGCAAATAATTCTTAATTCAGAAATGTACAAGAACACTGTTTATGGTGTTTTGACAAAAAATAACTTAAGTTTATGGTTCAAATTCTAATCGTAGTGTCGCTAACCTGTAGTGCAATGTGGTGTAGTTTAGTGTAACACACAGGGACATTCACATTTATGGTTTTAGATAGATGACCCTGTCTTGTGTAGCAACACTAATCTGTAATTTATACATTCCATGGAATGTATTATTCATATAAAATTTTCCCCTCTATTATTTACCAAGATTTGAAAGGGATTATTACCTTGCCAGTATAAACAGATTCCTTAGAATATAACTAATATGAAATGCAATTAAAGTTATAAAAACCAAGAGACAACAAGAAAATAAATAAACCTCTGCAGCTTCATCTGATACATCAAGTGAACTATGAAGTATCATAACATCAACAAGATCTAGCAGGAATTTTAGAGATGTTGCTTGAATCTCATGGCCCTCTTTACCAGCATTCTAAGCAAAGAAAGAAAAAAGCAATTAAATATCAAAACGTGGTTCATTTTGTGCATGTTTATTACAAATTTGAATGAAATGCTAAAATTAATAAATTAATGCAGACATAACTGTTAAAAAAAAAAAATTATTATTTAAAAATCGACTATGGCATTGAATCATTACTCGTCATACCTACAATAGTGACCGCCTGTCAACGTTGGCCAGATCAATAGTATACAACAATTATTATTCTATTGAATCGACCTGTGTATAAAGTCAACCTGTCTATACTGGTCATTAAACTTATTCAGATTTAATTGTTGGGTGTTATATAAACGTAACATTTATGTTTTGGTAAGGCTCTCAACATTTACCTTAATGTGACTAAACATGTTACTAAACTGTGACATGTATGCACTCAAGTTGGCTATGCAAGTTTCAAGCATCTGCTACGATAGCGTACCCAGGGACCGACAAAAGTAGGAATCCTGGAATCCTAGATTCCGAAGGGTGAGAGCAAATTCAGAAGGAAAAATCATATTTTTAATGGTTTATTGGTCAAACGTCAACAACAAAAAATTCAGAAGAAAATGTTGAGATGCCTCTATTATTCCAGTAGGCTGAGCTTTTTGTCCAAACCTGAGTGTACCTAAATATCAACTTACACTTAAAGCCAGTATTGGATTTGCATGAAATAGTTTAACAAGCCAGAGAAGAAGTTTCGCATCACGTTTGAAAGAAGCAACTTCATCATCATTTTTCTTGTGTCGTCTATGGATCTAGAATACAACGATAGCATACACATATCAAACAAGGGTTACTAAATGGCTGCTGTGTCTGGGTCATCTGACACCAATGTTTGGAAGCTGTTCTTTTTAGTTTTGTAACGGGTTTTGGTTTAGTGGAAGCTGTTCTTTTTAGTTTTGTAAGGGGTTTTGGTTTAGTCTCGATGTTCAGGATTAAACAAGTTTATTTGCAATGATTTGGAAGTGGTGGATGTTTTTCAAACTATTAATGGATTGTAAAAAACTAGCAGTTGAAAAACTGGTTTCACAAGAGTATACTGTATATGAAGGATTGTGTCATGAACTTTCAAAACAAAGGAACAAAGAATTTCCTGCCGTAGATTTATCCACTTCGTAATTTTTAATGAATCAAAATACAATTAGGATATTTTTTGTTGGTGGAGGGACGTGGGGGTGGACTAAATTGCAATATCTTGGAATGAGAACTGTTGCTACAATGAAGGCTCGACATTATCTTGTCACATACAATGGCCATGTCGCATCCAACGGTATTACATGATGTTCTGCCCTACTCTCCAACTGGCAGTAAAAGAAGAGGCACGGCTCAACAAGAACATTGCTCAACATTTTATGTAATGATTTTGTTAATTGTGATCTTAATAAAATAGTGTTGTACATAGGCGTGAAGTTTTTTAATCTATGTTTGTAAATCTAATTAAACGTTAAGAGGAACAGTTACACACATACCGGTATATATGTTGCTATAATTATTAATAGGGTTAATTCTGAAAAAGGTATGACGGACAAGTGAGATGCCATGATATCTTACCGATGATCTATGATGGCTCTTAGATGTTGTTCTTTCGACATTACCAACTCGTCCGATGCAATTCTAGGAATATCAAAATATCAAATACATAGATCACTAACTTTTACAGATTAAAACAACACATACCTTTCTAAAATAAATCAACACATTTTCATATGACTGAAGTTGTTGCTAAACAGTTTCATTGAATAAACGCATTGTGATCAGCTTATAAAAATATGTAAGACAATCAACAAGTTTTATAAATCAATAAAAATTGGGCAATGCCAGGAAACCACACTTTCGATACACAACAGCACAAACAATTCGCACAGATTACGGTAAGCAAAAATCAAACCAGCAACAAAATATTTTAAAATGCTAATATTAATAAATTTAGTATTATGACAGATAGCAACAAAAAATCAATTAAATTTATTACGAAATATCGACGTTGCTGTTGTCATTATCAAGGTTAAAAATAAATGTTTTATAAAATTACAAGATAGATCTAGCTAAAATGTAATTTCACGAAACACTTCTTTTTATTTAAATCTTGATAATTAACGTTAGAACAAACTAAATTGTGACTTTTGCCGTTATCTTTCATACCTGTACTGAAATGTTTTTCGAACAAACTTTTAATTAATAAAATTAATAATATAACTCGAATAAGAATTATTTACATGAAATAAACTCCGTAGCTGGTCAGCTTTGCTACACATTGCTTCGAGTGTTGGCCACCATGGTTGGACTTTCTAAGAAAAACAATGAAATACAATAAAATAGGAATATAGCATATTTGGTCAGACAACGGCATTACTTATCTTATGTGAAAAACTACAAAATCTGTAGTAGTCACAGACTCTATACTCAAAGTTACTGCAAAAATCATCTCTACAGAGTGGTCAATTGTCTATAACGTAAAATGTCACATGCAGTTTCAAAGTTGAATAACTTTTTTATATTTCATTTAACTTAAAAAGGTCGCGGTAGATTGTTAGTAAATGTTACAAGATGCAAAAAGAATTACAAAAATCGGTTGTAACAGAATTTACACGTTTGTGTTTCTAGATGACCTATTAAATCTTGACAAAAGGGTCTGGGATTAGTTCAGGTGCTCATATTTTCATAATACTTTTCTTGGGATTGGCTCTAAGTTAGTTACTCATTGATTCTAGATCACTTCAAGTCACTTTTTTGGTAAAAGGTCACTTTTTGGGTAAAAGATTTGACGACTATGCTGCCAATAATAGTACATCTATAAACCTCACAGCTCGCTGTTATCCACAGATTTGACTGAATTATAATTTTGAAAATATGTTTCTTGTTTTGTAAAATCTAAAACAGCAATACTACGCTTGATTGATTACAAGTAAATGAAAGTAAACACACTAATATTCTAAATACAATATATCTACAATGTTATAATTACAATTAGCACTCACTTGTATAGCAATTGTATGTAAGCCTTTAACAAGCACGATCTGTAATAATGTAGGAGCCTCAGGGGAAAGACAGATCTCGAAGTGTTGATTATTTCGATAATTAATACGATAACTCGCTACAAAGCAATCAATCATCAGATCTTCGATATCTGTTCCGTTTGGTGTGCTGAGAATCTTATTTGCATTGAACAGCAAACCCTGAGAAAAAAATGGAAAAAGTAACTTCATTACAAATTGAGGAGTTGGCAAGATATTAAACAAGGAATGTTCAAGGTGTTTCTCAAGGACGTTTGGTACACTTGAGCAAACCTTTTCCTTGGAAAAATGTTTCATATTTCATTCATTTTTGAATGAGTTAAACCCTTGATACTTCAATTTCTTTAATTCAAAGGTCACTACAGTGTAACCCGCTTAAGTGTAAGTCAAAATTGACAACAATTTTCATTGCAGTTATCCGAATTTGCATTTATCCGAAATTGTTTAACAAAGACATGACTACAAAATAGTCAATAGAGTTTTAAAGCCAGATTGCATATAAGCGGGAATTTCACTTATCCGAATTGCACTTAAGCAGGTTCCACTGTATATTCTTTTTTGAGTTATAGGCGTTTCCTCTGGCCACAATTTGCCTCCTCCATGGTAATCATTGCTATCTGGATGCTGCTACCTGGAAGTCAATTTGCATACTAGGGCATAATCAGGTAATTATCCTCTTGGACAGTTAAAGTTTCGAAAACTGCATCAACAAAATCTTGATACAAGATAAAACAAAATCCATTCATTTTTGAAAACGGAAGTAAAATTGTTTAGATTTATTCAGTTTTTTTTTCCAGAACAATTAGTATAACAACAACACCAAATTTTAAATAAAACTAGGAGTTATCAAGCTTAGGTTTTCACCAATATGACTAAATATGGCAAAGATATCATAAATGTTATTCAAGAGGAACTTATGGGTCTAGAAAATGTTAAAAAGTGGTTTCGTACAAGCAAAATTAACTAAAATTATAGAATCCATGTCTGGATTAAGAATAAAAACAGTCTGAACTGAAACCACTAAAGGTCAGATCATGTCTTTAAACAGAAAATATGAACTTACTTTAAGTTCGTTTAACACTTGCGCCACCAGAAAACTAACAATATTGTCTTCACGGCTGATGAATGTTGATGCTTTACAAAGTTGGACGCAGGCAACAGCAGCACTTTCTGACACAGCTTTACCACTAATTAATGCCTTCTTTACATTTTCTATAAAGTATTTCTGAATAAAAAATACAGAAATAAATTATACTTATAATAATTGTAGGCCTGTAAATTATTGATTGGTTTACGCTAATGAATATGATCTGCTACATAAATGTTTAGCCTTCCAGAATCTTGAAATATTTTAATCTTTTCTCTTATGAATATTTTGTTCAGGTTTGGACTATAAATCAGGAGACTATTCATTTTCTTCTGTATTTGCTCTTAGCCTTTCTTGATATACGATTGCTAATCTACTTAAAATAATTTTGAAAGTTGAGTTACAAACAACTTTTGAGGTTCGAAAGTCGCCGTTTTTGTTCCATCGAAACAAGGTTTTGCTTTTGAACAAATGGTTTTTCGAATTTGTGATATTATTTTCGCGGGCTTTGTTCAAATTTCACAAGTCTGGGTGGACGGAACAAAAATAATGTCCATAAAACCATGTGACTGGCATTTGTCCAATGGGAGCCGAGAGCGGGACATGAAAGAGTGTCCAAACCCTTATAAATAGTTTGCTCTGATGCTGATACCTCATGAAAAATACATATTGATGTTGCGTTTTAACCGTGATTGAATGTGAAACATTTGAATATCTAGAAACACACACACACACGGTGAACCTACTTTGTGATAATTCTGTGAATTTGCATTTACTTTATGGCCAGATACTTCATTCACTGCATACTGAAAAGCCAAAGTCAATGAGACACAAGTGTTGGTCAAATAACAAGACATTATCACATTGATACAATCAAAATTACTGGTCAGTTTGTACAAGTCTAACCTTGTTAAAAACTAGAAGTTTAGCCTGGATCACTAATCCAAGTTTGGATTACAAGGAGATTAACAGTACTAGTCAATTTAAACAACAATTCGTTGTTCATCCTATAGACAAAGTGTGAAAAATAGTCTGGAAAATAAGCATTTTTATGACTTCCTATTGAATTTCAACAAATAGGGCTGATATAGGGGTTTGTTAGAGTATAAATAGTCTGAAACATGTCAGGAAGGTGAGAACATTCTTGCTTAAAAAGAAAAGGGGCAATAGTACACTTAATTACCACAAATACTGTATACAATTCAGATATGCTAGTGTAATAAATAGCAATACAGTGAAACCTGTATATAACAGCCGGCTAAGAGAGGTAGATAAATTGACCACTATAAACAGGTGGCCTTCATATACAGGTTTGATTCAATAGATAATATTATTTCATTACCACACTAGAATCGCAACGTGTTTTCAATGACATAGTTACTGTTTACGAAATTCTCAATGGTTTAGTTGAAATGGATATTATAATAGAGATACATAGAAACCATATTCGAAATATCTGTCAAGATCACAATTGACAACAAAATGTGATTTCTCGAAATATTAATTTTTTTATGGGATTTGTCTGGAACAAACTATCCAAGTCTACAGCGGTCACCTGTCTATAGTGGTCACTCTTGCAATGTCCAAAATAGTATTTTCTATTGAATCAAACATGCATATAAAGGTCACCTGTTTATAGTGGTGAATTTATCTACCACTCGTAGCTGACCGTTACATACAGGTTTCACTGTATTATGCCTGTATTAACCATTTGAGTTAAAAAATAAAAATAAATATATAGTAGAAAATTGAATCAGCAATGACTTACCGGACACAGAAGAAGTAACATGATTTGTAAAGGCCATGTATGTGTTCTCTTTTTAGAAGATTCAGAAAACGTATCGACCAATAGAAACATTTTCTCGCTGGAATCTGAAAAAGCATATATTGAAAATTGTTAGAAAACATGGTATGTTAGCAATCAAAGCAGTGACTGACAAAAACTATCTGGAAACTGAGTTCGGTCTGATGCAACCAATTTTGATCATCATTCCCAAAAAACATTTAGAACATCTTGTAAATAGACACAATTGACCCTGCTATAGCAACCACCTGTTTATAGAGGACACCTGTCTATTAGCAATGCCAATAATATCATTTTATTAGTAATATATATTTGTGAATCAATCATGTATATTTTGTACATCAGTTTTCAGGGTATAAGCCCTGTGAAAAACAGTTCAGGAGTTCATGAACAGTTCATGAACAGTTTATGAGCGTTAAATGGCCCCAATTTTCCTGAACTTTTCATGAACTCCTGAACAGTTTTTTTGCTGCGGGAAATTCAAAATCTTTTTAGGATCTTCGGAATAAAAAAGCATGTATGATTATGGGGATGACCCTGGTCAGATTAAATAAACACATAAAAATGGTGATTCGTGATTTGTATTGTGCAGTTGTATTAAGGCCTTACTAATGCTAATATTATACATATAATATTATCTTACCTGCAAGATTACAGTCCTGCTCTTTATATAGTGCTGCAAATTCATCAGGGAATGTCTCAATCCAATTCCAGATAACCTAAACGCGTCAATAATAATACATCATCATCATCATCATCATCACTTATTACAAAAATATGTTTATTCAAATTTTCAAATCTCGCTATTTTCCACATTCTTGGAAAGAGCTTTTAATTTTACTCCTTTTAAAATATGGAGAAAACTAAAAATCTTCCAACTACAGAGGAATAATTCCCACTAACCATCTAGTTAGTAAGTGCTGTAAGTTAAAAGTAAGTGCTTCAAAAGTTGTTTTGCCTCATGATAAATGGAAGACTGAGAAAATGTTTTGATACAGTCAAACCTGTAATAATGGTCACCTCTATACAGCGACCACTGTTGACGCGTTTTCTGTTGCCATTAGGTAATGTTTCATTGTGATTGATTGCATTCATCATATTGTCTAGTATTTCAATAGTTATAATTTGTGCTTTGTATTATGTGGAATTTCTTGCTGTCTGTTTTGTGGTAGAGTTCTGTGTTGAACTTGTTTCAAGTTAGTTCTCGACTAGCCATCGTCACATCAACATGTCGCTTGAACTCAACATTCCTCGCCTTTGAGTTAAGTATTTCATAGAAACTGACTCTTAGCTTAGAAGTATTCGCGTAACATGATTTTGGGTGTTACTGTTATTTATTATCTTATTTTGTATAGAATAAGTATTGAAGATGTTATAATTTAGTCCATGTCAACGGCTAGCCTGATGACTTTTGTCGCCTCCTAAATTGATTTGTTTAAAGGAATTCGATATACAGTCCTCTTAATGTCGCCTTCGTTCAAGTTCTTCCTCTAGACAGCATTTTAGGACATTTAGTTATCACAGGAACCGTTCACAGCCACATGTCTATAGTGGTCACTCTTTCAATGCCTAACTAGTATTTTCTATAGAATCAAACCTGTATATAAAGGCCACCTGTCTATAGTGCTCAATTTATTTACCTCTCGTAGCTGGCTGTTATATACAGGTTTCACTGTATAGGATTTTTGTAGTCTAGTTGAAATAAATCGTCTAATGATCACCTTCTTGTGTGAAAATTGAAGTAGCGTAATCCTCGCTTGCTTCATTTTTGACTCTCGTTCTATGAATGTTTTGATTTGTCTTGCCTTACTGGCACACACGTTTCAGAATTGTTTTTTCTCGGGCTTATGCTTTGTTCAAACTCTTACAATAGCTATAGATCCAAATAGTATTATTTCAATCAAGTCCACTAACCTTGTCTAATGACTTGACCAATGCCAATTGAGAATGTTTCTTTAAACCCTTGAAATATTTTGTACATTCTGAAAATAGAACACACAAATTAATTAACAAATTTTTATGGCTTTAGAGAATTAGAGAATTCATTGCTGTGAGGAGACTATGTTGATGGCACAATTTGCAAAACTTTTACAAGATTAGTCTGCAAAAAGACCACCTTTTGAATTCTAAGGAGAGCCTGGAATAGATGCTGGTGCTATCAAACTGGAATTTGTCACCAACTTGAAAAACGATGCTGGCATTAATTAGCTGTTTAAAGAATCACAACCAACGACTAAGAGAAATGTTCCCCTAATGTAGCACAAATTACTAGAATCTGGAATCAAGCCGTGGAGCTAATTGTAGGGCTGAGCCAGCTGGTGAAGAGACAGTAGATTCTCAATCAGTCAATTTTGATTTGGAAATTACAAAAGCAATGTATCATGTAATTTCAATGAAAACGTCTGGCTGTATCAGAGAAAGTGTAGAGTTTATAACTCTAAGGAGAACCCGTCTATGGCACGACGGGGTAAATATTTACAAGGTCAGCCTTGCGAAGAAAAAGATGCTACAAAAAAGACTAACTGTTGAATTCCAAAGAGAGCCTGGGATAGATGTTGGTGCTTTAAAATCATTATTTACAAACTTCATAGATATGGGAATTGATCGGCTGTTCGGACAATCACCGATCCAGTTGAGATATTTAACCATTTTGAGTGCTCATAATAGTGTATAGAATAATTCCAGGAAAAATGTATTGACATATAAAATTGTTGAGATCAATCTTACAACAACAACGAAGATGAGAGGCTAACATAATGGAGCTTAGACAGAATTTATTAAACTCAGCCATTAAGCAGTTTATGTACTTCGGTATTGACATTGGTTCAATGTTATGGGACAATGTGCTGTTGACTGCTGTACATAAGCTGTCACTTCTTCAGTTTGTCAAAAAGATTTATACCTTGTTTTCATGTTCAGCCTATGAATAGGGAATTTTATAAACAGTTCTTAGAAAAACAAGTACAAGAAATAAGATGTTGCTATCATGGTAATAAATTTGAAATTAAAAATCAATTTTAAAATATTACTTTAGTATATTTGTCTGGTGACTGCGCTAAGCATGAAACTATTAGTAGCAATTTCATGAATGTGTAATCTTTGACTACTTTTATTATAATTTGCTCTGTCAAATGATAATTTTGTCCACGCTGGTGCTACAAAAGACATGGAAAATCGTTGATCATGCTGTACAATGTACATGTCGCCAAACAGAACAGAAAAAGGATAGCAAATATGAATAAAAGCAAACTGGTGGTATCTATGACCGTCTTATCTACATCAGGTGAGATATTTTGCATGATTAAGTGTTCTTGCTATTTGCAGATAAAATTAAAAAGTTTTACAATTCACAAACATTTTATATTTTTACTGCTATTCTATCTGAAAACAATATTAGTGTAACAACAGAATCAGAGATTCTCAACAACAATCTGAGCAACGGCTGATTTGTTTTTAATCTCGTTCAGTTTATTTCCAGTGAGTATGAAGCTAGGAAATACATTGAAAATAAAACATTTCATGTCCCTCCAGTCAGCACCTTACTTGGGACCTCAGGGACATCCACTGGTAAAGTTGGCTATTTTCAGTATGTCCCAATATAAGTTGTACTTTCTTAATGATAATCTATTTTCTTTTATTCAATAGAAACTTATTCTCTTCTAAACACCTCAAGTCAATTTCTCACTGATCTTTGTAATGGATCTGAGCTTTCTATTCAAAATTCCCTAATGGCGAATTAAATGTTTACGACACAATTACCATGCATCTTTTTCAGAGAAAATTACAAGCGTATTTGAAAACTATGTGTTATTAAAACATCCAACATGCATTTACTATTTTTAGCAATGGAGCTGCATCACAGTATAAAAATTTCAAAATTTCTGCAATTTATGTTATCATGAAGATAATTTGGGTTGCTTAGCCGAGTGGCATTATTTTGCTACATCTCACGAAAAAAATACCTGTGATGGCGTTGGGGGGGACCATGTAACGTCTGGCAGGTAAGGCAAGCCTCCAATGAACTGTTCACAATCATATTTTAACTCCACGGCATTTTTATGATTTTGGAAAAGAAAACGTACAAGATGTAGCATTTGAGTACGTAACCAAAAAGGAATGGGATGACAAATGTCCCAGTCAAGAGAAACGATTTAATAATGCAAATACAATTGAGAGTACACAGAAATTGCATTCCTTTTTACCATCGGGAGATAAAACCTCCTTGACAGTTAAGCCGTATTCTCTATCAACAGACGAATCCACTGTATATTTTATTAACACTGTAAATGAAATACAGCTGAAGGAAATAAGAGGATACATTACATTAAATTATGACGAACAGTGGTTCTTAGCATGCGGATTAGAAGTGATCGACGATAACTATGAAGTACGAGTTACATGTTTACGACCACCTTGGCCGGCAGCATCATTCGGCTATTCACACTCTTGCTAATCGATTCCAGAATCTGCAATCCTGTTAGAGTCCTTTTATTTATTTATTTTATCTGTTGACCAATTTGTTGAAGTGGGTCATAATGAAACTTAATCTCTTTGTGAACTTGGACAAGATCTAGTCTGTGAAATTAAAGATTTCTGCTAATCTAGGTAGGTAGGTGGGTAGGTAGGTAGAAAGCTTAGGATACAACCCAGCTATGTCCGCAAAGAATTATAGATAATTACTAAAGGTTTGGTTTTTAACTGTTTGTACACTGAACGGATGATGCAATGTTATGTCCATGGTCGACTGCACTTGAACATAATGATTCACATGATTCGTTTACACTGTTGCATTACATAGTCATTATATTTCAAAGAATGGGCATGAATAGACATGCCCATTTCGTCTAATTGGTGTTACACCCCATATTGGATTCCACGTTGCCATATTTTACGCTGGCATGTGAGCTGATTTAAATGTATTGACCACCATGTCTCCTTCGCTTCATTTATAATTGTCCTTGACTTCAGAAGATAATTAAAAAGAAACAACTCATCAGTGTCAATTGTGCGAAAAACAATTTACAAAGGCATTCACTCTAGCCAGACATGTCAGAGAAGCTTATCTCGTTGTGATTATCTCAGAACTCATGCAGTTGTTTGCAAAAGATCTTTATCTAGAGTCGCGGTTCGGACGACATCTGAATTAGTTGAAGTGCCTGTTCAAGAGAGTGAAAATTTAAATCAGCAAAATATTGATTGCAACTTTCAGCAGAGGATACTACCTCAAATGACATTGTCATGGTAGATGATTTGAAGGATTTTCTACCAAATTCTGACAATACACCCCCACCCCACCCCCCCAACTATTATTTGGATATAAAAGCTTCAAAAATGAGATGGATACCATCCATGACAAGGTAAATTATTTTATTCCATGATTAGATCCATTTGTCTTTACTGTGAAAAAAATGGATGGTCGATTGATTTTTTATTTAATTTGATTTGTAATATATGTTCCAGAGGAAGAGAATAATGTCATTGATGCTCCTTTCGATCCAGAAGATGCTGCATTAGCCTTGTTTGCAAATAAGATAGATATGCTATGATAGATATAGTGGGTCCTGGAGAAACATAATCTCTTTGTGAACTTGGACAAGATCTAGTCTGTGAAATTAAAGATGCTGCAGATTTTAGTAGGTAGGTAGGTAGGTAGGTAGGTAGATAGATAGATTAGGATAATTCTGGTTTCATTAGCAAAATATTTCAATTACTTGTCTTTCAGACATTATTCATTAGCATTATCCAAATTTCATTGTGTTGCCTCTCATTGGTAGCCTATAATCTTATTACTTTATTCTAGTGACTGTTCTAGAACCTTTCAATAATACTCTATTCTTTTAATAATTCTAATCATCTGCTTGCAGTTAAAAACAAGCTAAATCGCTAATATCATTTGAGTTCGTTTTAAGTGGCTTACACATGGTTTTGTTAGAATTTTTTGTAAAGTTTAGATAAAATTATTAGTACAAAAATCTAATGACATCTTCACTAACGCAGTTAACATTCCATCAAAATTTAAAAATATCTATATGAAGGTTTGACAACCACAGTGGAAAGAGATTGGCAGAGACAAGATTATTGGATGCACTAACCCATGATCGTAAGTATTGTTGTAATAGCATTATCCACATTGACTGTGCTGCAAATGAAGTTGAAGTCTTCATGGGTACACTTGTTAAAGAAAAAAAATGGATTTGAATTCGCATAATCAGAGTCAGCATTCTGGAATCGTGGCGACCTAAGTACAAAAAAGCAGTACAGTTGCTATCGTCAACGATGGAGCAACTTTTGCGTATCAAGGCAGATCAATTCATTACTAGCAACCAAACTGATGGATAACATTTTCTTCACAGGATAAAAATGAAATCGTCTGCAGCTTTGAACGCGTTGCTATCAATTTACACTGCAAAATGATCAAATAACTTTTGATTGATGTATTGGTGTGATTCGTACAATTTGCGCATGCGCATTGAAAATACCTTTGACATGCAAAATTTGTTTGAATGATTTCAATAGCTCGTAAGTGACCAGAAACATTGTCAAACACATTGTATATATATATATATATATATATATATATATATATATATATATATAATAAAATAAAATAAATTGCACATCATTTGCACTAAATATGATCTATTGAATAAAAAGTCTGAACTCATTTCCAAATGTAGACATGAGAATAAATTTTACCTAACTAATTATAAATCCGTGAAAACATAATATATATTTTCTAATTTATTTATGCAGTGATAACTAACCAAGCGATAATAGGAAATAACAACAATGCAATTTATTTCTAGCATCAAAATCCTTTGTTCTGTTAAACAATAACTGTAGGTTTGTAAATCGATATAGGCGGAACTGTATGTTTTTCATTAATTAGTTTATTTGTCTGATGATTGCGTAAGCATGAAACTATTAGTAACAATTATGAATGTGTAGTCTTTGACTCCTTTTATTATATTTAGCTCTATCAAATGATATCGAGCACTATTTTTTGCTATTAGATAATATCTAATATATATATATATATATATAAAAAGGACTGATAAAGAACATATATCGGTAATAGAAAATATTTATAGAAAAGATATATAATGAATGAATCAACTATTATTTTCATGCTGTTCCAACCTGAGTAAGTGTAATTGATTGTTGATACTGTACGGTCTACTCATGCTGAAAGTAATGCATCTGTCTGGACTTTCAGACTATCCGGTAGACAGAAGAGGACAAAGCCTTAGACAATCTGGAATTAGAATTGTTTTTCAGGTGTCTATAAACGATAGACATGACGTGCTCATCCTTATAACCTTTACATTCCGGTTTAGAAAGCTATTCGTTTAGTTTAATTAAGCGGCTAATCACTTCAATACCAATCAGTATACGAGGACAATCACGCCAGCTTCTGAACGAAAAAATGACAGATTTAGATACCGAATTAGAAATTTACCTAATCAAAATCATTACAAATATGACTAATCGTGACTCACATGCCGCAGATACAATGTCTGAAAAATAGTTCAATGATTTCTGTAGCAAAGCCCGGCAGAGAATGGCAGAGTATGATACACAATGGAGTCAATTGGTTAACGTTAACGAAGGCAATGAAGAATTATCCTGTTGTATAACTGGGCGTGAAAGATCTGGAGGCGACCCAGATGAGAAGACCAATAAGTAAAACAACCAATCAAAGTTTTCTAGAGACTATACTTATTTATAGACTGTATGCACTTTTAAAATACAACCTTTATATATCATTCTAATCTTCCAAATATTTTAAATTTACGGAAAAGTATTTGAGTTTAAGATGGTTATTAGTCATCGCTCTACCCATGCTCGGCAAAATTTGTTAGTTTACATTTCTTAGTGAAGTTGCTCTTTAATTTTAAGTCGTAGTTAGTGAGTGACATTAAAAATAAATAGTTATAAAATAATACAATGAACCTCAGCCTTTACACTATTATGTTTATTATAATAATTGCTATTACGAATTTATATGCAAATACTGTAATTGACACTAATACGCAAATAATTGTATGCGTTTCTCCGCATAATTTGCAGTTTCTTGTTAATCAATCTCTAATTAAGTCGAATATTTAATAAAAAAGATTATAGCTGTGAACCTGTTTGAGACAGTTGGTAACTATTAACGAACAAAAGGTTATCGATAACAAAGCAGGGTATATACTTTGCATCTTCAAATACGTACAATATTATATTTTACCTGATTTCATTGAAATGTACTTATAAAGGTACATACCCTGATATTATGTACAGTAGTTTAAAATGCAAAATCGACATTAAATCTCTTTTTTACAATTAGGCTACCTTTACAATTTTTACACATTGGAGTACATTGTAATAGAAGGCAGCGGTAGCCACATGATCCTTGAAGGCATCCTCTTTCAACATTACAGCCACGTTTGACTAGGTCCCTACAGGCATTTGTATGCGAGGCAGGTCTGATCAAAATGGTATCAATCCTTTTTCACTAGCTCTCCATCCCCAATCCTCGGGACCCTGAATTTATAATAATCATTCATCTCTACCACGTTATAATAATAATTGTATTCACATGGTATATGGAATGTTTCTACAATCTTAGATTACATTAAAACAAGTAGATCTGAATATTTTTCTCCTCTTTTATTCATCTTATTGATTATTTTTCCTTCGCCAGATATCCAGGTTTTGAATTTCATTCATCCAACCGCCGCAGCTGTGGATTTTCAAAGGTAGACTTTAATTAAATAAAAGGAGACATAATTACCAATTCTCGGAAATAGCTTTGTCAGAGATCAATTGTCACCTTATCGCTTTGGTGATCACATCGCAGTAACTATGGCTACCACTGCTTTATTGAAACCTAAACAATAGACTATCTGTTAATGTGAATTGATTCCGTAAGTCGATCGCATCATTTCATCTTTGATTTCAGACCATTTCAATTAAATGGGATTGATATCAGGCTATCTTGTTCACGGAAGATGATTAACATTCAAAGGTATTCCCGGCTTCACCATAAGGAGCAAATAACACCTTTTTAATAATTCTTGATAATACCCGCTATTAATTTAATTTTAATAATAATTAACCACTAACTAAACTACTTAGGCTAGGTTACCCATAACAAATACGAGTAAGTTACACTAGACTATTGTTGTCAATTATTGTATTACATCAGTGTGTTTTATGTGGCATTGTAGGTTGAACAAGTGTATGCCTTCTATTATTTCAAAGTGGAAATGAGGTTGTCGATTCGGCCAGTATTCTAGGCTGGGATGTGGTAAATTATCTGGAAGCGTCTCTACCGTCCTTAGGAACGCATCTCTCCAATGCCAAAGCACAGCAGATCAAGGAAATGTTTGGGCGCCTGAATGCCTATGACAAAAAAGTATTTGCCTTCAAGCCAAGATTCAAAAACTCAAAAGGTCGATTTCAACTGAAAAAGCGATATGCCCACGAAAGAGCCAAGGCCATGGCAAGGTGCTGTGTCAACACAGGTCAACCTTCTCTGCCACCTTCGCGAAGCCGACTTGTCAAAGCTATCTGCTTTCACCTGTGCATGGTCTCTGCGGAGAAAAGGGCTGCTTGAGAGCCGTACAAGTCCAAGTGAAAGGTTGTAGTGGAGCGATAAGATACCGACCGCCATTGTGTCGTAACAGCCACCTTTATAGGGAAACAACACTCGACTGTTTGCCATCAACGAGACAACTCTGTTGATGTTTTGAATGTTTTATATAGTTTGTTTACTAATTTAAGCCAATAAGTATAAGCCTCGTTATTTTGCATGTATTGAATAAGAGACAGTTTAGTAATTGTTATGACTGAAGAGCACATGGTTTAGATAACGCTATACAGTTTAAATAACCAGTAAAATATACATGTTCAAGTTAGAAGAAAGTGTTCTATTAATTTGATTTATTACTGCGTATTTTCCCTGTATGTGGAGAGACATTTGCAAGTTTTTTGATCAGTTGAGATGACACAAGAATAAGGTTAGAATGGGAGAGATCAATCTGCTCGTGCAGGGTTTAAAGCCGCTTCAGCCAGCCATTCCAGCACTACAGTCCTTCCTGCAGCAGCACTGCTACCTACATCTCCTGAGAGGCCACCCACCAGAGAGCAGATGGTCATAAACAAGCATTTTGACAGGGTTGGACTGTCTTAGACAGGTCTTCTGCTTCCTTACCTTGCCACCCAAGCTCATTGCCGTCTGCCGGCATCAATTTGTCTACTGACTCAACTGTTGGCCTATTGCGAACGACAGCATGGCGCTTGAAGAAGAAGGCAGAAGAGGAACAGAAAAGGGCTGAAGCGCATGCTCAGGGGCTAGTCATACCTGAAAAAAAAAGAATGGCCTACACAGGTCAGATGCGCAGCCAGATGGCAACAAAAGACACTGGCCACCATGGCTTGTAATCCTCAAAACATGCGCGTGCGATGAATCGCAAGCCTAATATTGTCGAGGCGTGCGATGAAAATAAATTCCTATTTGTAAGTAAAATATAGGAAATAATAACACGATATGAAACGGAGAAGCGTATGTCGACTGTGTGCCAACATATTCACAGTCATTTTAATGACCTGTTGTTTTTTAATTATTTAGAAAGCATTACTATTATTGTTCACTGTGTCCCTACCCATCATATCTCTGATTTGCCATTTATTTCATACATGATTCTGACAATAATCCTCAGTTTTGGTCAATGCGTGAATTGTGGTCGCACATTCTTTTCGGTCAGATTAGGCATAATATCGCATGCATTTTGTAGTATTTGTAAAAATTGAATGGAGATGTCAACACCAAACACAGTGAAATATGAAGCTTTAGCATACAAGTTTTCAGGAAACTACATTTTAAACATCAGTTAGTAAGTTTCATGTTTGTTCTGTTGCTGAAAATCTTCGCTTTGTTATGTACAATTTCACAGGCAGGAAACCATTTTCTATATCGGCTCAACTATGCTTGAATGCGAGACTGAAACAGAGTTAGTCATGCAGTGAGGCAAAGTTAGAAAAGATAGAAATAGAAGTATGCTACTTGGTAAACAGGAGTTTTGGTGTTAACGATGTAATTTAATTTTAATATAAAAAACGTCTGTTAAATTATAACTAATAACTAACTAGATAATGTAATACGTAGTGATGATATTCTTCTTATTATATTTATATTACTCAATTTTTAATCTTGAACTTATCAAAATTGTAATAATACTTGTAATTTGTAATAATACTACAAGAGCAATAGATTAATGTATAAACTATGTTTATACGGTGTAAGATTAATGTATATATGTATTTGACTAAATTAATGCCGATAAAAAGGCCTACTAAACATGTAAATACATACGTAATGTAAATTATAATATATAATAATAATTTGATAAATTAGGCAATGTAATTCAGGTTTGCTCTATATCTGAATGGCCTGAGTCACAATCACTAGAAGAAGATTCTTCACACGAAGATGACGAACTGCTATCATCACCGCTATCAATGTCAACTATGTTTGAAGATGCCTGACTGACTTGGAATGGTGCATCCAATTTTCGTTTCCTTGTCGTTGAAAGATAAATACCGGTTGCCCGTGTAATAATCTCTTCTCGTTCTGTCGCACTCCACAAACAGTCATTTAGGCGAATTGACATTCTCAAATTCATCAAGTTATGAGAGCTACTCAATCTTAAATCTGATAAAATAAGTGTCAAATCACGAAAGGCACGCTCCACAGGGGAGTTGGAGCCCGACAAAGACATCATCAACTTAGCCAGAATGCATATATTAGGGTATTCGGCTTGCCTTGTTGTTAACACTTTCCGCCACATTAATCTTACTTTCATATCTTTGTAATGCTGACGAGCATGCACTTTAAATAATTTCCATTCGATTAATGCCTTGTCTAAATTAAAGTTAGCATAAACTAATGGCCTTACAAAGAAATTGCTGAAGATCTTCAAATCATCAACACCGTCATCTGCCGAGTCTGACCAAAACGACGGATCAAACCACTGAGTTAATTTAAAAATATCAATGCTTGAACTATCAAATCGGTCTTCGAGATTCTCAAGAAGATCTTCAGCAATTTCAACTTTGATAGAGAGGGACTTTTGCTTTGTGTGCTCTGTCACATTTTTCATACTGTTTAACTGTATTGAAAGGTCGGTTCTGTTTTCAGGTAGCCTTCTCCTATCTCCACCTTTTTGATAATAGCCAAATATTTGCCCATCGTCAGTGATTGTAAATTTTTTAAGAAAACTTTCAATACCATCAGGGTCACTTATACATAAGTTAAGGCGATCTATAGATTCCTGAAGGCTAGACTCTATTTCACAAGGCAAAAGTCCCGCTCCCTCAAATATTTTTGACGCTGGCACAACAACAGTTAATAGGTCTAAATATGTACATGTTAGAGATAATAATTTAAACGATTTAAATTTCTTCAGCAGCCCTTGCACCTTTGCCTTAGTAGTGGCTTTTGTCGACGTATCTGCCACAACGTTCTCATATCCAACAATAAAAGCCGGCCACATATTTATTAAATGTTCTAAGGCAATGTACCGATGGCCTACAAATCTGGTTCCTTTCAGCTTTGTTAGTGTATATGACTGTAATGATAAGCAAGTCGCAGCGTGATCGACTACGCTTTTGATCTTGCCCGACTTATTTAACAATTTATAATTAGCCAAGTAAAATTGCTCAACTTCAATGTATTTCGAGGTTTTGAAAGTATCGGAAACAGCTAACTCTATGCGATGATTTATACAATGTATAGTTACCAGCCATTCCAGATGCTTTCTGAACCGGGTCATCAATCCCGATATTCGACCCGTATTGACAGAGGCTCCATCGGCTGTGAATGAAACCAGCTTTCTCCTGTAGTCTTTTTTAGACATTGGGTATGGACCATCCTCAGAAAAGATTGAGTCAATTGCAGCCTTTAATGATGTTGCGTCTGTTCCACCCCATTCGGACATCTCCAAAAGAGACAAGGCTATGTAGATTGGAATTCCTAACAGATAAAGTCAATGGCCAAATCATTACAGTGGATGCAAAATAATCAGAATTTATTAAACAATTGTAAAATTGAAATTTTAATAATTTGTAAAATCTTCTGGAGTAGCTGAGCTCAATATGACAAAAGATATTCTACAGTATTGAGAAGGAATACTAGTAAAAAGCGAACACAGTCATATGCAGGACGCCCGCCCCACTTTATCTCTTGTAAAATAATATCACTCTAAAATTGACTGCATAATATATATCAAACCCAAAATAACAACGAATGTAAAAAAGATCATTGAGCTCTTTCTCTTACCTTGTCTTTCAGTTCGAACGAGTACCATCTCCTTGTCATAGCCAGTTTTACGAGCCTGACTACCATCAGTTAGTACGGAGAAAAAAGTTGAACTGGTCAATATCGCTGCACATTTCTCTGTAACGGCTTTATCGATACAGTTCACAAATTCTCGTGCAGCATGGATGTCGTCTTTTCCTGAAAGAAGCCTAACTCCATTTTCCCTTTGCACTTTAACCATGGTTTTGAAATGCACTAGGGGCCATGTCGGTTGCCGTGCAAGTTCATATGCAGTACGCATCATTTTTTGCATGCATCAGCACTGGCTTCCTTCAGCGACACACCCACGTCGGTTTGTTTGAAGGAATTGGTGGTGCTTTCTTTACTCATTTCGATGCGGCTGTTAGTAGGTGCAGACATTTCGAGTTCAATGGCAAATACATGACCAGTACTCTGTAGATGGCGTAAAATCTGAAAATCATAAAATCATAAAATGATGCAAATATGATAAACAGTACAATACAAATCGAATATATTTAACAAATCATGAAACGCATCGGCATCGATATATTTTTAAGAAACACTTATATTCAAGACTGTTAAGAGAGTACATTAGCGAAATAAAGTGAAAAAGTGAATGGGTATAAGTATGGCTAGTATGAATATAAATGCATATGCATGAAATGATCAAATGAAGAGAATAACATGAAATAATACAGTAAGTAAGGAACTCAGATGAGCATATAATATCCTGTTAAATGTCCTCAATGTATTACTATTAAAAGTAGACGAGATGATTGGCCAATAAAAATTCAAGGGTAAGTATTTCTCACCTGATGCTTTGTAACAACGTTTGTTCCATCGATGAACGCTAATGCAGACGTCTTTCAAAGTTGTGGAAGTCAGCAGCGCATTTTTATGCTTAGCACAAACTTTACACCATATAAAATTAACAGTGGCTGTTAAGCCATCTTTGATTTTATGTCCAATGACATCGCCTTTGCCGTATCCGATAAAGGTACTTAATTCAACAGTTTTTTCTTTAGACATAGTGCAAAATTTCAAACGATGGTTGTTGTTCCGTATGATGAAATATAATTAAAAATAATAATAATAGGCTAGACCTAGAAGCGTCAAACCTACGGGTTGTCGTAGCCTTATGATATAGACAGATACTACGCGCCTAGACTTTAGAACTTTTGTAGACTATAAAATATAACCACGTTTTTAGTATTAGAATAATTATATATGTATGTTTATGTTTTACGCCTTGTTGAGCAAAGTTAATTGACTTCTATTGTTCTATTATATAAAATAAGAAGAATAGATTTGTAGACACCTTTGTTATGTTATTTTGTATATAAACTCGTTAATATGCCGGTAAAATCAATTAGTAAAGTCGAAGAAAGAAGAAGGCTAATTCACGAAGACAGAAGAAGAAGATCAACACAGAAAGATATGAAAGACAGAAAACCCGTGGAAAATTACCGATGTAAGAATCTATAATAATACTGTATAAATAGACAATTTCATAAGAATAGTATAATCACATAATTAATAGCATTTATTTACGATTTGTATTTTGTTTCATTATTTAGTGAATTTTACAGTTTAATATAATCTCAGTCAATCTACGGCGTCTTTAATTTGGCCTTAGACTTCAGAACATAAAGATTCAATCGACGACTTGAGAAGAAGTTGTGTTCGAATAGACGATGGCCAATCCAGATGTAGACACCCTCATGTACCAGAGAAGGAGTGCCAAAGGAAGAGTGACGAGAGTCATGCGAAAGATGGATGATCTAGTTGAGCAAGCAACTGATGATATCAATGAACTCGATGATGACCTCCGTACACTCTACATATGCTATGAGAAAGCAGAAAATATTCATGAAGAATTACAACTTCTGCTATCAATAGAAAATACAGACCAAGATGATGACACGTGGATAGAACAATTGCATAAAGCGATGTGTGATAGTAGAAAACGCATACGATCATATATCAACCAAGAAAGAAATGCAGCACCACTACAGACGTCATCAATAATTCAAGTAATAAAGACAGCCAGTCAAGAAGCAGATGATGTATTTGAAGACAGCTTCCAGACAATGGAAGAAATGATATCATCTGGACAAACACAAAATAGAAGAGACAGTGAACAAGGTGCAACAAATTCGCAAAAGGAATTGACCAAGCAACCACTGCCTACACAACAAAGACGTAGCGTTGATGAAAGAAACCTAGATTTGACAAAGCATGAAGAAGCATTGGCAAAGCAGGAAGAAGCATTGACAAAGCATGAAGAAGCTACACCAACAAGAGTACCAAGTGGTACACCCATGGTTAGATATAAATTGAGTTTACCATTCTTTTCGGGAAAGTTAAAGGACTACAGAAAGTTCAGAACGACGTTCAAAACATTGGTAGACAAAGACAATACAGATCAGAATACAAAGCTGCATGTACTTCGCGGTAGACTAGAAAAGATACCGGCAAGGTTGATTTGGAACATGGAGAATTATGATCAAGCATGGAATAAATTAGACAAAACATACGGCCGCGAGGATCAAATCACAGACCTATGCTACAAAGAGTTAGATGAATTACGACCAGTAAGAAAAGGAGATGCTGCAGGATTTCTGAACTTTGCAACTACAGTGCAGGATATAGTCATCCAATTACAGAACGCCAACTGCGAAGCAGATCTGAAATCAATGGGACTACTGAAGACCATTGCATCAAAGATGACGGACGAAGATAAGGAACGCTGGGGTAGAGAGGTCCGAGAAAACAAACAAAAAGAAACAGTGCTAGGACTTAACGAATGGTTGGAGAGTGAAAGCATAATCAAAAGTCAAGCATATTCTCTAGAGCCTAGTACTACGAAAACTAAGACTGGATCCTCACATGCTACACAAAGTAATAACTATACCAGAAAAAGGGAATGTTTCGTCTGCACAGAAGATCATTTGGTAGAAGATTGCAAATCATTTCTAGATTCAACTATCGATGAAAGATGGTCAAAAGTAAAGCAAAATAGAGCATGCTTCTGCTGTCTAAAAATGGGACATGGGATCAGAGAATGTCACAAGCTAAAGGAGTGCAATTCAGAAGGATGTACCAAGAAGCATCATGGTTTGCTCCACAAAGAAGCAACAATTTCAGCGGCATCAAAGGAAGATAATAATAAAAAGGTGCAACTGGCAACTACGAGAGTCATAGTAAAAGACAATCATGGTCGCTCAAAAGAAGCCAATGTCCTGATAGATGCTGGATCGCAACTCACCTTTATAAGAGAAGGATTTTCCAAAAGTTTGGGAATCCAAGGTATCAAAACAAACCTCAATTTGTCAGTGGTTGGAGGAGTAAGAACTACGACAACTACAAGAAAAGTGTGCATAAGCCTAAGTTCTGTAACAAACAAAGGATCGGAACAAGAAATCAAGGCAATTGAAATGAAAAAAATATGCGAAAATATCGTCAGCGTAAAAGATAAAGATTTAAATAAGTATGAACATTTGAAGGATGTGAAGTTCAATAATGTCAATGGCTCTGTCGATATACTTATTGGTTGTGACAATCCACACTTTCATGTCGGTGAAACAAGGATGGGAAAGCCTGGCACACCAATTGCAATCAACACGATACTTGGATGGGTGGCATTTGGACCGACTAAGATGTCAACACAGGACTCATCAACAGCAGTGACGAATATGGCACAATGCAAAGAAGAAACCTGGCCGGAAAACATCATAATCAAAGAGAAATCAGATGAAGAACGAAAACAACAAAAAATCACAATTAGCTGCGCAATCACGAAAGTAGAAGATGTACTACACATTCACAAATTCAACAGTTGGTCAAAAGTCAAGAGAACCATGTGCTATGTGTTCAGATTTATCAATATCTTAAAGAACAAGGGAACAATGATCAACAAAGGACCGTTAGACAATGATGAACTACAAAGAGCAGAAATTTCACTTCTAAAGATAGCACAAAAAGAAATGCAGAATGACGTCAATAAAGGCCGGTATGAACAGTTAACTCCATTTGTTGACGAAAATGGTATAATCCGAGTTGGCGGAAAGATTGACAAAACAGCTACACTACCATACGACCAAAGACATCCGATCCTGATAGCAAGAAATAATGTGCTTTCAAGATTACTGATGATGCAGTGTCACAAAGATGTTCGTCACCATGGCACCGAAAGAGTATTGGCTCAAAGCAGATTGCGATTCTGGATAGTACAAGGAAGACAATTGGCGAAATCCATTGCTACAAATTGCGTCACATGTAAAAAGCTCAGAAGTGTACCTGAAGAACAACTGATGGCCGAACTACCAAGCTATAGATTGAAGCCTTTCAGTCCACCGTTTTGTTATGTCGGAATAGATTATTTTGGACCAATCACAGTCAAAATGACAAGAAAACGAAGAGAGAAAAGATATGGTGCATTATTCACATGTCTTAACACAAGAGCAATTCATCTAGAAGTCGCTGAAGACATGTCAACAGAAGCGTTCTTACAAGTATTGCGAAGATTTTATGCACGAAGAGGACAGCCAAAATTGATCAATTCTGACAATGGTTCAAACTTCGTAGGTGCAGAGAAAGAATTAAAAAAGATGATAGAAAACTGGGACAAAGATGCACTCACAGATTTCAATGCAGAAAGGCAAATTTCCTGGAAGTTCAACACGCCCTTGGCATCACATCATGGTGGGGTCTTTGAAGCAATGGTCAAGTTAGCAAAAAAAGCTATGAAGGCAACGATTGGGGATCATGTTCTAACGGAAGATAGTTTACACACACTACTTTGCGAGGTGGAACAATTAGTAAATTCTAGACCACTTGCACCCATGTCATCAGATCCTAACGATGGAGCATATTTAACACCAAATCATTTGTTATTGGGACGCTCAACAGCAACAACACCACAAGGACCATTTGAAGAATCCAAAGATCCAAGTAAAAGATTTCTATTTATACAAACGTTGACGAACCTATTCTGGAAAAAGTGGATAAGAGACTATCTACCGACGCTGATGAGACGAAAAAGGTGGTGCAAAGAACAACGAAAGGTATCAATTGGTGATATAGTTTTAGTGATTGATTCAAATCTACCTAGAGGGAAATGGCAAATGGCAAAAGTAATAGAAGTTTATCCAGCGAAAGACAATATGGATAGGTCAGTTAAAGTTAAAACACAAAGTGGAGAATACAATAGACCAATAAGATAGACCAAACTATGCCTCTTGCTACCTATTGAATTACAATAAGATGAAAGATCTCGTAGATGCTTTCATGGTGGCGGGAATGTTCCGTATGATGAAATATAATTAAAAATAATAATAATAGGCTAGACCTAGAAGCGTCAAACCTACGGGTTGTCGTAGCCTTATGATATAGACAGATACTACGCGCCTAGACTTTAGAACTTTTGTAGACTATAAAATATAACCACGTTTTTAGTATTAGAATAATTATATATGTATGTTTATGTTTTACGCCTTGTTGAGCAAAGTTAATTGACTTCTATTGTTCTATTATATAAAATAAGAAGAATAGATTTGTAGACACCTTTGTTATGTTATTTTGTATATAAACTCGTTAATATGCCGGTAAAATCAATTAGTAAAGTCGAAGAAAGAAGAAGGCTAATTCACGAAGACAGAAGAAGAAGATCAACACAGAAAGATATGAAAGACAGAAAACCCGTGGAAAATTACCGATGTAAGAATCTATAATAATACTGTATAAATAGACAATTTCATAAGAATAGTATAATCACATAATTAATAGCATTTATTTACGATTTGTATTTTGTTTCATTATTTAGTGAATTTTACAGTTTAATATAATCTCAGTCAATCTACGGCGTCTTTAATTTGGCCTTAGACTTCAGAACAGTTGTTTCAGATCATGGTTTAATTTTTAGTGAAGGCAACTACTTTATATAGCTTACCTGACTTCAAAGTTACGGTAACGTCTAGCCTGAAAGTCGCCGCCTAGCCAAAATCCGTCTAGCCTACAGACAACGAACCGACTGTATACTGGAGTCGCTGGAGGCCTGGCTTGAGGGACTACAGAAAATATATTACTAGATATGCTTGCCTCATTATCCTATTTCCTAGATTCAGAATAACATAGCTTACTTGAAATTCAAGATTATTTTGTCATCTATATGGGAATCTATTAACTTGAACCATTCATCAGTGTTTTTAATATAAAGCATAGAATTGTGTATCCGACACAAAGAGTGTAAACTGAAATTAGAACGAAATAGAAATTCCCGTGACTCAGTAGATCGACGTTTGATGCAGACCATGTGCAGACATATTCAATAGAAATTTTAGAAAAGGCGTTTGCTATTGACTGTGACGCAGAGCAGACCGACATACATTACCGGTAATTTCCGTAAATAGCCTCGTGACATTTGTAAATGAAAAACCTTGCATGAAAATAGCTAGCCTGCGTCATAGGCTAGACAAACCTATATAGCGACGTGTATGTATTTAGTATTTAAAAATCAGCAAACCTTGCTGGAAACCCTCCTTAGAAATTAACATTGACATTGAACAAGCAAGCATTCACTAAAGGTCACTCTCTAGTCTAATTTTGGGAAAAAATAAAATTTTGTTGAGTTTGAGCTTTTCTTGTTTTTAGTAAGTATAATTATTAAGGAACATGATTCTGAATTTTTTTTACTACAAAACGAACGAAAAACTACAAAATAATACATTTTCAAAGATCATACCTAGCATTTCTTGTTGTTTTCATGCTTTTTTGGTCCATTTCGTGCAAAACATTGCAAATTTGGAAAAAAATGGTAAATTTTGGTCATTTTTAAGCATAAGACATTCATTTTGTTGGTAATTTATCGCTGTTTCCAATTTTTCAGGCCATTTTGTTGTAGCCTCTGCCATTCAATCGATATTGGCTTCTAAATGAGACCTTGACCAACACCCTATCAGACAATGGAATTTCTAAACATCAAGTCGCTCCAATATTCCAAACAAAAGGTTTTTTTTATATTGTCCAATAGAAGTGCTGTATTGAAGCTACTTCCACACTGCATTCAAAAGGGTTCAAAAGTGATAGTTTTTCACGAATGTAATCGTTTTGAAGTAGTTTTTATTGCTTTCAATTGTGTATCCGAAGCCTTGAAATATTTATTGATTTCTTTTTCGTGTTTATAATGTCTTCTGGTGATTCATCAAATGTTAGAAGGAAATTTTCTGTCAAAAGGAGGTGTAAAAGGAAGTTATTTCCAGCTAAAAAATCCCTCAACGAAAAACAACAGGAATCAGCTGATTTTGATGAGCAACCTGGAGCAAGCTCGAAAAAACTGAAGTTATCAGAAAAAGATATTATAATTGAGGATAAATGTCATGGATTCAGGCTTGTCAATTTAAAACTACTTGAATTATTGATCAATGAAGCTTCGATTTGTAAATCATGCAAACAAGGGAGACTATGTTTACAAGAAGATTCATCAAGAAAAATGGGTTTGTCTTCCATGATTATGCTAACCTGTGAATCATGTTCAGCTATCACTGAATCATACACTTCCCCTATAGCTGAAGGATCTAGAGGTTATGAGATCAACAGAAGAGCTGTATTTGGAATGTCAGAAATTGGTGGTGGCAAAACTTCACTCGAAAAGTTATGTGCAATTCTGAATATGCCCGAAGCAATGACTGAAACCTCCTACATAGACAATTTGAACATTGTGAAAGAGTCTCTTGAACAATGCGCATCAGCCAGTATGCTAAATGCAGCTAAAGAGGAGCATAACTTGCAGGATGTACAGCAAAGAAAAATTGCTGACTGTAAAGCTATGTTCGATGGGTCATGGCGCAAACGGGGCTTCTCCTCCCTGCAAGGAGTTGTCACAGCTATATCGGTTGAATCAGGCAAAGTTCTAGACTACGAAAGCATGAACAAATTGTGTTCTTCTTGTTCACGTTGGGGCTCAAAACCTGAAAGTTTAAAAAAACAATCCTGGAATGCAAATCATATATGCCCAGTAAACTATGATGGGTCTGCCCCTTCCATGGAGCCGGAAGGTATAAAGCGAATGTATGAAAGATCGGTAAAGGATAAGAAACTCAGATATACGGGATATATTGGTGATGGAGATAGTAAGTCGTTCTCCAATATAAAAGAAAGTATGCCTTATGGGAATAAAATTGACATTAAAAAACATGAATGCGTCGGACATGTTCAAAAGCGCATGGGCAACGCTTTGCGAAAATTGAAAACACAATGGGGAAAGAAAAAATTGCCTGATGGTAAAACTATTGGTGGACGTGGTAGGCTGACAAAAGACCTTATAGGTAAGCTGCAAATATATTATGGTCTGGCTATTAGAAGAAATAAAAATAACTTAGAAGCAATGAGAAAAGAGGTTTGGGCTGGTCTATATCACACAGCTTCGACAGATGATAAACCACAGCACCAGAACTGTCCAACTGGGAAAGAATCATGGTGCAAATACCAAAAAGCTGTTGCCAATAAAGAAACGTACTCCCATGTTAAAACTATACCTGAGTCAATTGTAGCTGTCCTGAAACCTACATATGAAAGATTGGGCAAAGACGAAATACTCGAAGGATGTCTTGGTGGCTATACGCAAAATTCTTGTGAGGCGCTGAATCATCTTATCTGGTCTAGATGTCCTAAAGGTGTGTCATCTGGGAGAGCTCACCTCGATGCTGCTTGTGCTAGTGCAGTCACTGTATTCAATGATGGAACCTCAGCCTTAAATAATGTGTTAGTGGCCATGGGAGTAGCACCAGGACAATTCATGTTGGCGCAAACACGTAAGATTGACCAGAAAAGAATTCGTGAAAGTGATAGAAATGCATCAACCATCCAAAAAAAAATCAGACAAGCACAGAGACAGTCGAAAAAAGCAGTAGAGGATGAGGTATTAGAGGAAGAAGGAGTTGCTTATGAAGCAGGTGGTTTTTAATCCAATTACAACTAAAATATAGACAGATAAACATAAACTTTGACTTTGACCGCGATTTTCTCAATTTATGATTTAGAGCGATTTTCAATGACCTTGACGGATGTAGCAAACTCATTTGTAAAGCTATTGCTTTCAAATTTGGATTATTTATTTATTACTGTATTATCCATGCAACTATAGTAACAGAATTTTTATAACATATCTAAATATTTTTTAATATATTTTTTTTGAAACAATCGATTTACAAATTTCGTGACGTCAAGTTACAAATCTGTTTTTTTTTTTATAACTTGCTAATTAAAAAATCTAATTCTATAGTTGCATAATGCAACTCTTAAGGAATACTTGTACTGAATTTGGGGTCCAAAGCTACTTCCCCTGAACCTGGATCCTTGTCAGGCCAAAGGCTATATTTCGTGCGTTTTACACCAGAGAAGCTATTTTTAGACCAAAATTTTTAGATCCAGCTCAATTTTGATGGGACACAAACTGATTTGCCACAAAATAACAATTTTAGTGACTTTGGAAATGGTAGAAAAATGTTAGACTAGAGAGTGACCTAAAGTAATTTGAAACACGCCTCTGCAATTCATATTACAGCGAGATCAAATTTTAACAATAGATTTCTCGATTAAGTAATCTAAACAAACATAACTTCCGTCGATGAATATCAAATAGGCAACAGGAAATATGCTAGTCTACAACCATGTATATAACAGACCGTGGACAAATAGCCGGTAGATAAAACTTTCTATTAGCTGTGGGCTGTTTGCGTTTGACAAAGATATGTCAACAGAAGTAGGCAATTAACAAATAGTTGTGAAAATAATATTAGTTAAGTGGATGGATAGATATTATTTTTGAAAGCAAATAATAGGATCACTTGTGCGTACAATGTTATGGCTTTATTAATCATTTTCAAGAAATACTAGTTTTCGTTGGATTAATTGTTTTTTTTTCAAATACTTATTGCATTGGTTCCCGAATAATTAATTAAAAAACTATTGAAATTATTACTATTGAGGCGTGCGATTGATCGCACGCCTTGGTCAATCGAGGCGTGTGCGGAGGTGTGCGCGTGCGATTGCACGCCTCGAAATACAAGCCATGCTGGCCACTTACAGTACGATGGCATAAAGTATCGTCTCTAAAAGAAGCATGGCTGCAACAGCAAAAAGCTTTACAAGCAGCAAATAAACATAAGCTCCTCGTTGATATGGAAAACCTAGAAATATCTTATCCGCATTTATTGTCATAAAATAGTAAATGTCAATCAAATATTTTTTTCTAACCATTCCACTATATAAACTATGGTTTTGACTTCAGGTTATACAAGAAATACAAAGTTAAAGCATCTAATTTGTTCAAAAGAAGCCAAAATAGCGTGAAAAAGATGGCTTCTGAAAATGGTATTGACCGGCAAATGTGTGTTTGGAGCCACCATCATGACCGGCAGACTATTTTTACGTTTCTTCAAGGCCTGAGATATATATACATTATATATATAGATATATAATATATTAGATATATCATAAGTATGATAAATAAGGAATAAGAAAAGTTTGGCCGCAAAGATTTAAGCCTTTTAATCTGTATCAGGCTGTGATAACACATTTGGAGCACTTCTAAAACTTGGCACACAATGACAGCGTTTAGTGAATTGAATCAATGTCATAATTTCCCCTGGAGATTACCTATTTTCAAAACAGGGACCAAAAACTATGTTGCTGATGATGTCCGAGTTGACTTATAAAGTCTGATAGCACCTTGACCATATTTTTTTACCAACTTTAGCAGTGTATTTTTCTGATGATTTACTGCATAATCTATGGAACTTAACTTAGAGACTTCTTAAGTCATAATTTGGTAAACTTTGATCTATACTCTATATTGAATGTTGTTTGCAAAGAGTTACAGGCAATTAGTAGAATTCCATCATCCGGCTTTTAGTAATTTTAGTTTTCTTCCTCTATCTACACTTGGGCATACTCTCAAGCATAGTTATCATGAACGTTTCTGAAATTCAATTGAAAATTTCCGAAATTCAATTGGAAAGGGAGTGTAGACCACAAACAAATTAGAAAGTGGAAAAAATATAGCTGTAGGCTAGGCAATAACTTTTAATTAAGTAGTCAATAGTAATAAGTTTAATAACGCCAATAATAAGTAATAATTCTTTCTTGTATTAATCAATATTAACACATTACCCACGCCCTTGCGCTCTGGTAATCAGTTCTCATATAACAATAGTATCGATTCGCCGTGCCCTTGCACTCTGATAAAACCTCAACTTACCAACAGTCATAAATATTCAAATTCTATTTATACTGAAAGTAATCTCGTTATCGATATTTATCCTCGTTTCCGTTATAGTTCTACATATAGCATATGCAATATTGTTCCTAAGAGCTTGAAAAAAAGGAAAATAAAATGATAGGGTTTTAGCATTCCACTTCATTAACAAAATAACCAAATTATGCTTACGCATCCAAATAGAGAATAAATGTGCCTGATGAACAGGACAGTAAGAGAATGTTCTGTCTGTCTAACCTGCCAATCATTTATGCAAACCAGGCGAATTTTCATGTATGGTCAATGTTCTATGAAAACGTTGTTCTCCTTCGTATTTTGCATTCAAACATCATCGCTGAACCTTTTTTATAAGATGTACCACTGTATATAACTCGTTAAGCCTGGTCAGCAGGGTCCGACGAACGGTTTAGCCTTCTGGAATCCTAGATGTTACGAATTTAGTTTAGTTTGAACATTGAATATTAATTGACATGTCTTATACGTGCATATATTATAATGTTTATAGAACTTTGATTTAATGAATGAAAATAGCATATAGTTTTAGTTTAAAAATAGCTTATAAATTACTTCCTATTATGAAAATCATGGGATCATGTAAATACTTCCCATCATGGGATTTATTAAACCAAAAATAGATAACTTCTTCATATCATAAGAGATAGAATGACCATTTATGGTCTTGCCATTTGTAGATTTATATATCACCTTAACAGAGAAAATTGTATAAATATCGATAGAAATTTAGTAAATCATGTATAGTAATCCGATGCCGTTGTACACCCTTCTGAAGACGAACAATTTAACAATCGAAGAAGACAACAGATCAACGTTAGAAAGAAATCAGCGATGTAAGCAACAACCCATACTTAAATTGTAATTAACTTGATAACATTGTACGCATTATTTAATTGTCTGTATTTTTCTATCTTCTTCAGTGAATTAATTAACTATAACTTTTTGAGAAAAAATCTGTTTTAGATTGAAGAATAAATAATAACAGTAACTATTAACACGTCATCTTACCTCCAATTACAGTTGACAGAGCATAATTGTTAACATGAAGATGTTTGATTAGTTCTAAATTATCCACAGATGAAGTATCTTCTCCAGCATCATGAAGATGAGTAATCCTATAAGGTGAACCCAAAAGAGTTTTCAATTTTGGACAAGAAAACGATGTGATTAGAAGGATCAGAGTTGGCAAAAGTGGGAATCATGGAACCCTTGATTCGGGAAGGTTGGAGCGAATTCAGAAGAAAATTGATATTGTTATGATTTTTTGGTAAAACATCAACAACAAAAAATCATAAGAAAATGTCAAGATGCCTCTAGGATTCCAGAAGGCTGAACCTTTTGCAGTCCCTTGGAAGGATACTAATTTCAAAAGTTTAATGGGGAATTCAGAGTTATTAGTGTACATGTTTGGAGAAACTATCTTTTTAGCCTGCGCGCAGACCCAAATCTTTTTTTTATGATTAGTAAGGTCTGCGTAATATCGTAAGAAAGCTTGCGCTGGACTGAATTGGAGGGAATGGCTAAACGTGAGAAATCTATTTTCTATTGTTCATCAGCCAATCGCTAGCGAGTTCTGCAAAACTAGAACCAGATTGTGATTGGCTGGTGAACAATAGACAAATAAAAATCATTAAAAAAAAATTGGGTCTGCGTGCCGGCTATTCTATTTTATATATGTCAAGATCAGTCCTAGAGGCCTTCCCCATTCTATAGCATGAAACATGTATGAGAATAAAATTTAAGTAAAAAGAGAGAAAAAAGTCTTGGAAAACCCTGTAAACAATAGCTAAATCAGTGTTTTCTTTGTTTTTGTGCTGATAGAATGAGAGAAAATCCACTGCTTAGAGGAACTCTCTCAAGCATGCCTCATCTAAAACACTACGTTAAGCATAAAATCAACTAAATCTTTATAGCATACTTTACCTGATCATTATTTTGTTAAATACAGCTGAAAAGTGATTAACACTAATAAGTGAAATGACTTGACCAGCAAGATCGTACATTTCATTTGCCATAGAGACACTATCATTATGAACAACAAGCTACAAAATAAATTTCAATACAACATTATGGGATTGAAACAGAGGAAAGCATAGATTAAATTATAGAAATCAACTTACCGGACAAACAATTGGTAATAATGTTTTCAAGACAACGTCATCACTAAGAGACGCATTCTCAGATGGATGCTAAAAATAAATGTTGTATTATAAATAATACAGTATCACTTATTAACAATCAACAATTTTCAAACAAGATTTAGTGTGACAGTGAGAATTATCAGGTCTTGACATGTGTTATCCGCCAATGACATATGCTGATTATTGCGTCATGCTCAAAGACATTAGGAATTGTCAGAGTTTGACTAACCAATAGGAAACAAGAGAAAGTTGGAAAAAAATTGCCATTAAGCCTGGTTTCCATATAGCAAATTTGCCTGCGTCGTTGCTTGCGATATTTGCCTGGGTCACAGCCGTAGACATTTAATGATATTTTTCTATTGTTTCGACCGGATATCACTTGTCTTGCCTGACTGATTTCAAAGTTGGAGTGAGTTCAACTTTGAAATGCCGTAGGCAAAACTAATGATATCCGGTCGAAACAATAGAAAAAAGATCATTAAACGTCTACGGCTGTGACCCAGGCAAATGTCGCAAGCAACGACGCAGGCAAATTTGCTATATGGAAACCAGGCTTTAATAATAATAATGATCCATTATTTCCTGTCAAGTAATGATTGCAAATTTTGGGTATCATATTTCATGATTAATCTTGAAATGCCTTGACTCATGACCAAGGTCTGGCATCAGCTTGGATCCTGGATTGCCAATCCCAAAAGACTAGATTAAATTTAGAAGAAAATTGGTAATTTTTTATTCATGGGCAAACCTTAACAACAAAAAAACAGAAAAGTTGAATATATTCTAAAATTCAGGAAGGCTAGTAACTAACAGTGGAATTAGCAAAGGACACAAGTCTCACTTACAAACATATCGAAACTGTCCTAGTGAGAAATGAGACTTAGGCAAGTCAAGATTTTGACAATTTAATTACCTTTTTGAAACATGATACGATTGTCTGTAAAATAATGACATTTGATCTGGCAGCAGTTCTTTGTACATCAAAGGATAGTGAATGCTGAAAAATAAAAATATGTATTTTTGTTAAATATGACTCAAGCACACAGGTATGTACATCAAAATATCTGTTCCGCTGTAAATACATAAACCAAAATTAACAATATTTTGGCCCCTAGAGGCTACAAATTAAAATTTAAAATATGTCATTTAACAATATTTTCACAACAAAAACAAAATTAACAATAAAATGTCTATGAAAAATGTTGCATCTAATTTGACGCGATTTATAACATCTCAAAATAACACAATAATAAGGTATTATCTATTTCCATTGTTAATCAGAGTGACTGGTATTTGGTTGGAACAGGATAAACTCTCAAGGTAAATGCGCACACCATCAAGCAAATGACTCCCACCAACCAAGCACTTAGGCCAAGTAAGTATAATTCATCTACTGGTGATGAGTTTAACAATTTGTTAAGTGTAATTATTATAAACAGTCTGATTACTAATACAGTGAAACTTGTATATAACAGCCAGCTATGAGAGGTAGATAAATTGACCAATGTTATAGACAGGTGGCCTTTATATACGGGTTTAATTCAATGGAAAATACTATTTTAGACATTGCAAGAGTGACCACTATAGACAGGTGGCCTCTTTATAGAGGTGACCGTTATAACAGGTTTGACTGTATGCTACTTATGCTTACCATGTATGTGACATCTTTCAAGTAAGTTGCCAAACTGGTAACAATGGATGTAAATTGACTTTTGGCTAGTTGAATAAGACCTTGTTGAACTAACGCAAATGCATTTGTCTGATCTTCTTTTAAACCTTTTTGATATCTTTCAAATGGCAACTAAGATTTAAAATGTAAATTAATTAAAATGACATAGTATGTGGACATTCGATAGCCAGGCATGATACAGGCAAAATGATTGCCGTAAATTTTTATTAATTGTGTTATATTAATTAATACGGCTAATTTATTTATCAAATTTATTCTACCATTACGAAAGATCAAAGACGTATGCCCCTCAACCGCTGCATGACATCATCACTGGCAACCAAAGGAGATGCTTCGACGGGGCTATGGGGGAGTAGTATTTTTTCATAATGTTTTATATGGTGAATTGTGTTATTTACAAGTTTCTTTGTCAGCTATGTCTGACCGTGATTTGTGGCGTTCTTTGTGTAGTAAATATGTTAGGTGTAAGAGGGACGGCACATTCCTACTACCATTACTTTATCAAAACTTATCTTATATTGTACCTTTGGTTCTAATATTATATACTGTATTAGTTTCCCCTATCTCTGGTCAGGGTTCGACAAAAGGTCAAGCCTTCTGGAATACTACAGGCATTTCAGCATTTTCTTCTGGATTTTTTTGTTGATGTTTGACCAATAAATGATTAAAAATACCAATTTTCTTCAGAATTTGCTAACCTCCCAGAATCTAGGATTCCAGGATTCCTAGGCCTACTTCTGTCGGACACAGTCTCCTGGTTTTTAGCTCAAGCCTGTTTATGTGTCTTGAATACATCTGTCTATGTCTTTGTTCACAGCTGTCCGCCACTCAATTTGCGCATGCGCAATTCTTTTCCGAGGAGATCCAAAGAAAAAGTAAACAGATTCTCTCACTTATTCAAATTTTAAATTTTCAAAGTACTTATTTGAGTCAAATTAAAAATTTAAGGGAAAGTCTACATAAATTAAAAAAGCACTTGCTCATTTTTGACGTTGTTTAAATGTCGATCAAGGTTAGGATTTGCAAGATTTGTGGTAGGTTTCTCTCAAGGCCATATGGTGCATATCTAGGCCTATCCATTTTTCCTGTTGTCATTAAGATTGATATAATTTGCTTTTTGTTCAGAAAGGTGGTAGTGCTGGTCTTGCTGCAGCATACGTTGGTAGACATTTGAATGTTCCTGTTTGAATGCTCTCTTCTCATCATCTGAAATTTTTAATTATTGTGTACTAGGTCCGAAAAAAGTAGGAATCCTGGAATCCAAATTCTGGAAGGTTAGAGCAAATTCAAAAGAAAATTGATATTTTTTAACATTTATTTGTCAAATTTCAACAAAAGAATTCAGAAGAGATGTTGAATTAGGATTTCAGAAGGCTTAACTCTTTGTCCGACACGGTATTAGAGAACTGTAACTTCCTTAATGTTCTTCATTAATATAATCTGTTTCGTTATTTATGTCTTAAATAATGTGAAGGGGAAGGGTCTATTCAATGACATTCAAAATTTATTCAACAATGCAAAAATAAATCAACAAATCAAAAATAAATAATGTAAACATATGTTATAATTAATTAGCAGACAATTAACATTGATAGCCTACTACCATAGTAATACTAAATATGTTTTTCTTGAAATACCAAATGATATCAGAGCAAATTTTTGGAGTAGAATAGCTAGCTAACCTAAACTAGGAAATATTCATCAGAAGAAGCATTATTGAAATAATACAGGGCTTGGTCTTCTAGAAATAAGTTATAATAATTTGAACTATCGCTGGCTGACATGGCAAATGCAGTATTAACATCCGTGTTATTTTACTCCAGCATGTTTACAAACATGTAAAACAAAACATGACATTAAACATATCAAGTAAACATACCTGATTTCTAAATCTCTTTAGCGCCACCTGCACCCATTCGTTTGGTTTTTGATCTTGAGAAGAATTTGAACTATTAAAACTCATTCTTGATAATATCAAATAATTTATTGGATTAATTCCATCCTTTTCTACGTTTCATTTTAGATATCATAATATTATATAGTATTGATTTTAAATCATTTCTGAAATGTTGATAAACATATCCTGGTTTACATTTACATCCAGGAAACCACAACCAAAAGTCTATTCAAATTTGATCCAACGATCTTTCGGTGTCTTCCTTGCTCACTTTGTAAACTCATTCAGTCCCAGGACATATCAACCGTTTGACCGTCATTTGAACTGCCGGTCAGTAACACCAGGGTCACCAGCTGTGCAAATAGCTAGAATGTCACTTTGTTCATTGAGCACTTTCCACTTTCCAGGTAGTAAGTTTGTTTTCAATTTGCAGTACACAAAGCATTTGTTTTCGAATACGATAAATCCAGCAATAATACCTACAGATTTTCCTGTGGCTTTATGAAAGTCGAAACAGTTACTCTATTGTCATTGACTCTATCCGTCATTCCATCTGACAATCGTATCACTTTATCACCGTGAGCGTCAAAAACGGTCACTCTTTTTGTTGCCTGTGCACACAAAATGGCGTCGCTTTCACCTGCTGATATTTTTATTAGGACACCTCTGATCGAAAGCCGACCGTTGAGTGAGAAAAATAATTGTAAGATTTTATTAAAATTGGAAAATACACAGCCTGCTGGATCATTTAAACTAAGAGGCATATCAAATCACTGCTGTTCGGTACGTATAAAGAACTTAGGACGGAAGGTCTCCCAACCAAGTCAAGTCCTAATTCACCCCGTTTTTTAGCCTAATTAACACAGGACACATTGACATTATCATCATCATCATCATTTATTCAGAAAAACCTTTGAATTTACATCAACACTTTTTTCAAAGGACTTCTTAGGCAGGCTATACATTACAGCATAATTATATATGAGAAGTTCATAAATAAAACAGTAACAAACAAGATAAGAAATATTTATTATTTACAAAATAAAATGGATGAAGTTTCATTATTCCAACACATGGCATATTGCTGCCTAGCCTACATAGAAGCTTTTGCATACCAGCAATGCCTTTCTAAACTAAAGTTCCCTGCCTAGTGCCAGATATAATTTGGATATAATCCGGTCTGCAAAGCATGGCAGCTGCACCCCCGAGATGGAAATTTTTCTCATGATTGCTGCCCTGAAGCTGCAGTTTGTAGCGGGTGGAATAAGTCGATGACTATTAATTACCACACGCGTACATAGGAGATTCTGATATAGATATATTTGATGTAATAATAACTGTAGCTGGCCACCAACAGTGGAGAGGATGAATGAGGATTAATATGACCGTTGATAAACAGAGCCTCTATGAAGGTGGACCAGCTTTGCTAACGTAGATGTTGTCGCCACGAAGGGCAGACATGAAGAGGGTTGATATATTACATACAATGATTTACATTTATAAGGTATACGTGATTACAAAAGGAAGCTTTACAGTTAACAAAGGAAATACATTATGATAAGACAATAGACATAAAATAATCCACTACATAACTTCCCCCCACGGAGGCGGAGTCCCGTCTGTGAGTGAAAGATATGAAATAATATGTACAGGAATGAATGAATAAAATATAATTATATGATAAAAGAAATAAAAATTGTTTGTTGTGGTTAATTAAATAGGTATACTTATATGTAATCATTCTTGCTTTCTTTGATTATGTGACTTGATGGTTATTATGTGTGCGACCAATTCTTGTTTATATGTAGTGATATCTTCTGACTATAGCGTGGCTGACATTTGTTCTTTAGAGTTGTAGAATATTGCTGCTTTCTTGTTTGATCTTCCAAAATCACTGACAGGATTTATTGTTGGTTCGGGTTAAGCCCTAAATAATTTTGTGGTTGACTGCCAGGATCTTGGATTTGATTGGTGGAATGAGTGCATAATTTATTTTTCGTAGTGGATGTCACTCACCCAATTGGTTGTAGATTGCAGATACTGTAAGATATTTCGATAGTTCTCCATTACGACAAACAAAGTTGTAGGCTGCGATTTCAAGTCGTCTTTGTCACCAATATGTAGCGGGTGAAATGGGTCGATGACTATTAATTACCACACGCGTACATAGGAGATTCTGATATAGATATATTTGATGTAATAATAACTGTAGCTGGCCACCAACAGGGAGAGGATGAATGAGGGTTAATATAACCGTTGATAAACAGAGCCTCTATGAAGGTGGACCAGCTTTGCTAATATAGGTGTTGTCGCCACGAAGGGCAGACGTGAAGAGAGTGAATACATTACAGACAGTGATTTACATTTACAAGGTGTACGTGATTACAAACGGAAGCTTTACAGTTAACAAAGGAAATACATTATGATAAGACAATAGACATAAAACAATCCACTACAAGTTTTCATTGAAAATCGGCAGTTGAATATGATATTTTTGTCATTTTCTTTGCAATTTTTGCTGAAATGATGGATTTTGCCTCCCCTGAAGTCAAATTTGATCAGTTGCCGCCCCCACCCCTAACGTTTTTCGGAGCTGCCGCCCCCGAGATCTCGTCGAGATTGCCATTCTTTGCAGACTGGGATATAATCACATCTGTCATGCTGTCAAAAGGAAGGAGTCTTCGCGTTAGTGATTGTGAATCTTATTGGATCTTACTGTGAATGTAATAAGTGTTAGTGGATCTTCCACTTTACTATATTCTCCAACTCAACTTGGCATATTATCAGTGATGATTTTCTCTGATGTATGGGGGATAACTGTTTATTACGAGTCTGCATAATTGATGAAAGCTTGCCCTATCTCTGAAGGCTGGCTTTAGGTCATTAGCAACAATGCTGTAATACCTTAGTCCTGCAACAGTAGGCTACTGGCTACTCAGGGGAAATGCTGTGGTTTTTATTATCCAATCGAATTAAGTGCCGTTGATTTTAGATTTATTTTCCCAGATGTTCTTCAGAAACGATGATAGGCTATCCATGAGAGAAAGCAATGGACAGGGTACGACAAAATGTTTTATCTTTCACAAACCTCAACTTTTAGGTAGTTTGAGTAGCCTAACTGTACTGACATAGAATCGTAAAAACGAAATTTTATTTGTTTTATTTTTCTAATAATTTTAATTTATGCATTCAGCATTATGCCTTTTCCTTCTGAATTTTGTTAGCCTTCCGCAAACCAGGTTTCCAAGTTTCCGGACTTTGTCGGACCCTGGCAATGGATGTTGCGATATATCTATTGTCACTCATGGTTGTTAGTAGTAATAGATCTGTACTCTACAGAATCAAATGCTTTCTTCGTATCAACCAGTATGATCTGTCGAGGTTCGTTAATTGAGAATAGATGTGATGGTGGGACGGAGCTCTGTTGTTGATTGAACAATCTTTACATTTGGTTGAGGATATAATATCCTCTTCCCATTTTTCTGGGAATGTGCTTGTTGTTAAACTATTGATTGGTTTAGCAAGAAATGTTGCTTCCTCCCTCCAGAGCCACGAAGAAGGTGTGCCTGCACTTTTTAAATCTTTGTTCTAGTCAGGATGTCCAACTACTTTAGCTTCATTAAGTAGGCCTAACATTGAATATGGGATTGGCATAGGTTGAACTGACGGCATCCAATTCTGGTCCTCTTTGTCCAATTGTGACGTGCATATTTCTGCAAAGAATCAGCTGATATGGTTTGCTGCCTCTTCTTGATTGGAAAATGATTCTCCAAACGTTTCCATTAATGGCTTTATAGGTCCTGACTTTATATTGACCTTTGTTTGATTTTGGTCTACTATATTCCATCATTTAGCAGTTCTTTTCTTGTATTCCGTACGATAAGTAACGTACTGTTATCTCAATCTTTTTCCGTTTTGCAAGATTTTCACTGTCTTTGATAACAGTCTTATAGACAGACATATTACAGCTTGATGTTCTTGGCTTAGGACATCCTTAATGAGAGATGCGATCCAAGCTAGGTCTTTATTGCTGTTGTTTTGAATATGGTAATAACTTTTGGCTCCACATAAGCAGTGCTTAAATATGACTCTTAAAATTACACCTATTCAAATTAAAACAACCAATAGCTTTGTAAAAAAGTATGTTTTCCTAGCACCATGATTTTTGTAACACCAGCATATTTTAGTTTTTCCTCTGGTGATATTGCGTTGTGATATTAGATATCACATTGCTCAGTTTTGCTCTAATGGCTTGAAAGTAACATAAACAGCAATCAGTAAGCGTAATTGCTTTTAAAAAGTGAATAATTTGTAATTGTAATTAATTACTTTCTGGAACACAGTAATAATAATTGTAATCATTCAGCGATTGTCAGAAATATTTTTTAACGGTGATTTATTACAAAGATCTCAGCAATTTAGAGCCCTGGCGACACATCGCTGCACATTGAAAATAGAGGCTTATCTGCCATGAAGTACCGTGTGTTGAATTTGATGATCTGCAATGTCACGGACTCACGGCTGAGATCAATAAGAAGCATTTAACGTTATTTTTCTCAGCGAAAAGAATCACCCTTCTAGAAATAGAGGAGTGATACAGGTGCTTTCAGTAAGGCATTACCGTACCGTTCAATTACTTACTACAGTGAAACCTGTTATAACGGTCACCTCTATACAGCGGCCACCTGTCTATAGTGGTCACTTTTGCAATGTCTAAAATAGTATTTTCTATTGAATTGAACCTGTATATAGAGGCCACCTGTCTATAGTGGTCAATTTATCTACCTCTCGTAGCTGGCCGTTATATACAGGTTTCACTGTAGTAGCCTAACTGTTAATTACCGTCTGAGTTAAACTCGTATGGCTACTTTTATTTATGCCCTTTTCATTTTCTTAGATGGTCAACGCTGGATATAAACATCTAATTTCTTCTTCTGGTAAGTAAACTGTTTGATATATAGGTAGGACTATCAGGTACGGAAATCGCCACATGTAAAACCAGTTAATATATAGGCCTAACCCCAACGTTAGATATTATTATTTGATGATGTGTGCTCTAATCGTCCATATTGTTACATAAAATAGAATAGAATATAATTTTATTTCAATCATTGAAAATTTGCGTTGCCTACCAATAGACAAAATTTAAAGTTCAATTTCTAATAATATTTGATAAACTCCCAATAATTAATAGATTCCATAGTAATGATAATCTATGTTCGCCATTTGATCTCCGGGAAATACCACATAGAAGTAAAAATGTGGACTAGGAATCCTGGGACTGACTCTCTATTCTATATTTTATCTGAAAATCGTTGAAACTTTGTCGTAAGCTACAGAATCTGTAAGCCTTATTCATCATTATGAAGTCAGTAGGCCTATTAGATCAAGATGACACTTATGTGTAAATGGTCGGTTCAATAAAATATTTGTTATTATGTTTCTGAAGTGGCTGCTATATAGAAGTGAATGTTAGCAGGTATGCCATATGATGCATTTATCCATTTTTCCTGTTGTCATTAAGATTCTTATAATTTGCTTTTTGTTCAGAAAGGCGGTAGTGCTGGTCTTGCTGCAGCATACGTTGGTAGACATTTGAATGTTCCTGTTACTGTATTTGTACCGAAATCAACTAATCAAGATGCCAGGGATAAAATCAGTAGGGAAGGTGCAAAAGTGATAGTATTTGGCGAGGTAATTACTGTACAGCACATTGTGAATTTATTCATTCATTTACCGGTTAATCGGCCGATTAGTAAAAATAACCGGTAAAAAATAATCGGTAAAATTAATTGGTACTTTCTGTGATCGGCTCATCTCTACAGCACAAGCTATGATCTAATGATAGGCCTATACAGCATAACTTGTTATCAGGCTTGTGAGTAACTAAAATATATAAATATATATGCTCCTATAAAATTGTCCCAACATATTAATACGCAGGCTACATCGTAAGTAATTTCATTAAAATGTTGTATAAAAGTGGAATATTATTTACCGTAGTTATATTGCTGTATATATGTTACTATATCCTTTGGAATAGGAATTTGATGACGCTAATAAAGAGGCTATAAGAGTCGTTACCAATGGAGAAATTGAAGGTACATAATCCATTAATTTTTTCAAATTCAATAGCAAATGAAATACTATTTTAATCATTGCTAGAGTGACCACTATAGACAGGTGGCTGCTGTATAAAAGTAAACAGTAGATCAGGTTTGACTGTAGTACCAAAGCATTTAGTGACACCTACCAAAGAATTTCTTACCACACACATATCTCTGGCAAGTGACTCTCTAACTAAGAGCAATGATAATCAATACTTATTACTGATCTCATGCTTTTTTGTCAATGTGTCAATGTGATAGCAGCATGCCTTCATCATGTTCACTGCTCTTTATAATTCCATTACATTATATATGCAATCGCAATGAAAATTACTACTCATCTATGTCATGATAAATTCAGGGCTGAGAAACTAAACTAATAATTTTTAACATACATCAGATTCGCCTGTAGGCCTACTATCTCCATGATCAGCTGGTAACACAGGGTCAGAGAAAAGTAGGGATCCTTGAATCCTAGATTCTCGAAGGTTAGAGCAAATTCAAAAGAAATTTGATATTCTTAAGCTTTATTGGTCAAGCTTAAACACAAAAATTTAGAAGAAAATGCTAAGATGCCTCTAGGATTCCAGAAGGCTGGAGCTTTTGTCAAACCCTGTGATACCCACTATACATTCATGCACCATAACAACTATCATTTTCTAGCTTGCTTAATGTCCCACTTTTTTGTTTTATCAAAGGGGATATCATTAAACAGATAGATCGCAGTACGTCCTCCTAATGAGTTTAACATGAAGCATATTGCTGATTGCTGATAAAACAAATATAGTACCTCAAACACCCTACAATATAACCCATAGGCCCAAAGTTGAAGGAGTGTTTACTTATCTAATTATTAATTATCTTATTCTCTGTAGATGCTTGCATGATTCACCCTTTCAATCATCCTGATATTTGGTAAGTTTTAACTGTAATCTGAACCAAAAGGAGAACTCTATTCTCATTCTTATTTCATAATGTCTATTTCTCAAGTTCCATTTGCTAAATTGAGGGTGTAAACAGGGCCGTCCCCAGAAATTTCTTTAAAGGGGGTGTCGAGTAATAAATTTCCCGGCTTCCCGTAGTCCGATCTGGATATGCAACAGTAAGTTGGAAGAAAGTTAAGGTGCGATATCCAGAGTTAAGTACATCACACACAGGTTTGCCATGCATATTTATATTTAAATTGACCTAAAGCCATCATCGGAATACCTGGCGAGCGCAGTGAAGAAACATTTTCGGGCCATGTTTTTAAGGGATCCCATCAGACCCAAAATTGGCTGTCCTGATCAAACGCCAAAAGTCGAAAATAATTGTCTCTGTATACATTATTTATGATTGTATGGACATGAATAAATTGACAAGAATTGAAAGAACTCTCTTATTTCTACTCTTAAAAAGCAAACATCACAATATTCCTTTGTTGCCATTTCTTCCCTCTTTTCCTGACTGGAGACATTTCAAAGAAGATTTGCCGACTGACCAATTCGCGAGGGGGTGTCACGCCCCCAATACCCCATACTAGGGACGGCCCTGGGTGTAAAGCCTCTTACCGAATTGCAGAAAATGGACTGCAGAGAGAATGCTGGCCTGCTTAATCTTCAAAAGTTCGCAAAATTGCTTGATGCTTATTTCAAAATCAGAGATCCCAATTCTTTGCTTATTAATGTTTGGTATTGGTATTAACATTGACTGGAACCAGGTTAACATATTTAACATCATTACGAAATCAAACAGATTTTTTTAGATAAATTAAACTGCTGAACCAAGAACTATGCATTGGCCAAATTTGATCGAATTTGAACTTAAAACAAAAAAATTATTTTTTTGCATAAGTCTCTTCTCAATTCATAACAATAGGATATTATCTCAAATGCTGAAACTTTTAAAATGCTGACAACTGTACCAGCGATCCCCTTGAAATTGAACCCTAATCATTCATTGTTCAATTAATCAAGAGCCATCTGTTATAAGAATTGGGGCTCAAAAATCGCCATTTTCGTTCCATTGAAAACAAGGTTTTGCGTTTGAACAAAAACTGTTTATATTTAATGATATTATCTTCAGTTGCTTTGTTCAAACTTCCCGAACCTGGGTTTGACGGAACGAAAATGGTGTCCATAAAATTATGTGACTGGTATATGTCCAATTGGACCTGAGAAGGGCAAATGAAAGAGTGTCCCAACTCTTGTAAATAGGTGGGTCTGGACTAAGCAAAATCAACATTCCCATTCTATTCATATCAGGTCATTAGAGCCATCTATTTACAAGAGTTGGGACACGCTTTCATGTGCCGCTATCGTCTCCAATTGGACAGATGCCAGTCATGTGATTTTGAACGCCATCTTTGTTCTTTCGGAAACAGGTTCTCAATCATTTCAAGTGAAACATGCGAAAAAATACAATACAATGTAGTTAAAAAAAAACACACAACATTCTCCTGCTTATGCACACTGTTAAAAACGTGCTCGGGTCCAGGCAAAAAGAAACAGAAATGGCATGAGTGCCCCAACTCTTGTAATTAGATGGCTCTGCAGGTCATTGGTCAATTGATTGACTATTTGAGTTGTATTTCTTTCATCCAGGCAAGGTCATGCTACAATGATTCATGAGATTAAAGAAGATCTGAAAGGTATCAAACCTGATGCTGTTGTTGCTGCAGTCGGTGGTGGTGGTCTTTTATGTGGAATACTTGAAGGTCTTAATGATGCAAGTTGGAATGATGTACCTGTCATTGCCATGGAAACCAAAGGAGCTGATTCGTTTGCCAAGTCAATGGAAAATAATGAAATTGTGACGCTACCAGCAATAACTAGGTGGGAAAGTCTGTTGCAAAATTTTAAATTCACCTAGTTGCAAATTAAAAATGTCGTGATTCACTTTATTTTTCATTCGAATTTAGTGTTGCAAAATGCCTTGGTGCAAGACGTGTCGCAGATAAAGCATTTCAAATGGGTCAACAGTATAATGTTCTATGTCATGTCGTTAGTGATGAGAAAGCATTGTCAGCAAGAAGATGTTTTGCTGGTAAGAATGAAGAATATGCATGATCAGTCTAAACATGTGGATTGTGGATCCTCGGATCCGGACTCAGCCCACCTCTGCTCTGGACCATTCCATTCTCTGACATGGGAGAATTAGCTCAGATGGCAGAGCAATCGAACTTCAGATCTGATTATGTCTGATTGGCTGGGGTTCAAATCCCCTGAAGGTCAATACTCACCCTTGCTTTATCTGAAACATCAAATAAGTACCGTCCTCTGATGGCGGATAGAATGATCTAGAAGGAATTGCATTGTAAGTAGTGGCAGTGCATTGTCGCAAATTGAATATCTTAGGCCTATCTGTCATAAAATCTGCTGAAATTGATCTGCAGTGCCGCGCCGGAGATCAGTAAAGAGCATTTTCCAATCATAACTCTTAGCGAAAAGAGCCACTTCTCTAGAAATAGAGTCGTCTAATGTGTATCTGAGTTTACTCTCAATATAATTAATTTTTTAATTTATTATTATAATCACTATTTTATTCCATAAATAATATACAGTACAAATATTTATTGATGCATTGAGTGAAAGTGTTGGCCTTATATCTAGCCTAATTCATCATACTGTAGCAGTGTTAAAGATAGAGAAGAGATACTCAAATAATACTAGTTGCTTTGCTAGGTAAAGTTATAATGATCTATTCCCTTCGACTACATCATGTCGATAATTATCTATTTCGCAATATTATGTCGCTAATTACAGTACAGTTGTGACGTAGATAACGGTCACTACATTACTCCCCCACCAGTGAGGATGTTCGATCAATGTTCACGGTTAGGAAGAATAACGTAGAGGTGGTTGAGTGAGACGACCAGAGCGAGTTGTACTTTGAACAGGAAGACTTGTTGGCTGGATGGTGTTGTTGGTGTTGCCAGTTGGAGAGTCCAAAGGAGTATTTAAAATCAAGGAAGGAAGGAAAGCAGGTTTGAGACGAGCAATAGAAACCGAATCTTTACGATGACCAAAGTCCAAGATGAAGTAGTCTTTGTATCGTGATAGCACCTTGAAAGGTCCGTCATATGGTGGTTGAAGTGGAGTACGGTGGGCATCGTGTCGAACAAAAACATGGGTAGACGTATCGAGTGTGGACGGAATGTGAGAAGGTGAGTGGCCATGAGACTTTGTGACAGGTGGTGTGAGGTGGTGCATGTAAGAACGAAGACTGTCTATAAAGGAATTAGGATCTGGTGTACCTGTAGGAAGGGCAAAATATTCGCCAGGTAATCGAAGAGGCATACCATAAACCAGTTCAGCAGGTGAGCAAGACAAATCCTCTTTAACTGCAGCACGAAGGCCAAGGAGAACAACAGGTAGTTCATCTGTCCAGTTGGGTCCTGTCAGACGAGCACGAAGGGAAGCTTTCAGTTGCCGATGGAAACGCTCAACCAGGCCATTGGACTGTGGATGATAAGATGTGGTACGTTGTCGATGAATACCCAAGAGAGTGCTGAGAGCAGTCCAGAGATCAGATGTGAATTGGCGTCCCCTGTCGGAAGTCATTGTTGAAGGCACGCCAAAACGTGATATCCAGTGGTAGAGTAATGCTTTGGCACAAGACATAGCGGTAGCATCTGACATTGGAATGGCTTCTGGCCAACGTGTGTAGCGGTCAATGACTGTAAAAACATAAATGCGTCCGTTAGAGATTGGTAGAGGTCCAACTATGTCCACATGGATTTGATCAAAACGACGATTTGGTGGAATGATGACTTCTGGACGAGGAGTAGTATGACGGTGAACTTTGGCACGTTGACATTGTATGCAAGTTTTCGCCCAGTTGCCAACATCTTTTTGCAGTCCAGGCCAGATAAATCGTGAGGATATTAAACGTCGTGTGGCTCTTATACCAGGATGAGACAAGTTGTGGAGCTGATCAAAAATGGCCTTCCGTTTGGAAACAGGAACAAATGGGCGTGGTTGAGAAGTAGAAGTGTCACAAAGTAATGGTATGGAGGATCCTGGAAGAGGCATTGGAACAAGATGGAGAGATGACTTGATTGCAGATGCTAGGGAGTCTTTGTCAGCAGCTTGAGCTTTTGCGAGATCAAAAAGGTCGACAGAAGATGTTATTGCGGCAACAGATTGGATGGATATTCTGGATAAGGCGTCAGCCACCACGTTGTGTTTTCCACTGAGATGATTGATGTGTGAAGTAAATTCTGAAATGAAAGCAAGGTGTCTGATCTGCCTAGGTGTTGGATAATTTGTTTTGTTAATGAGGGCAAACGTCAGAGGCTTATGATCAGTAAACACATCAAATGGGCGCCCTTCCACGAAATAGCGGAAATGTTTGATGGCCAAATAAACAGCAAGAAGTTCTCTATCGAATGCACTGTATCGAGTTTCTTGAGGGCGAAGCTTGCGTGAAAAGAAACAGAGGGGGCGCCATTGCCCTTGTATGTACTGCTCCAGGACTGCACCAACGGCGACATCAGATGCATCAATAGTGATACTGGTTGGGGCGTTAGCTTGAGGGTATGTAAGAAGTGTAGCCGTTACGAGTGCATCTTTACTGTCTTTGAAGGAGGATTCACAATCTTCGGTCCAGTTCAAATTTTTTGGCTTTCCACTTAGTAGACGGTAGAGTGGAAGAAGTATTGAGGCACAATTTGGGATGAACCGTCGATAGAAGTTCAACAACCCAAGGTACTCACGTAGAGATCGAAGATCTGTAGGGGTTGGATACTGTGAAATAGCAGCGACACGGTCAGGCAATGGACTGATTCCAGCAACATCAATCTTATACCCAAGAAATTCGAGAGTGGTTTGACCAAATTGGCACTTGGTAGGATTGATGATTAAACCATACTCTGCCAGGCGTGTGAAAAGGCTGCGACAGTCAACTACATGTTGTTCGAAGGTTGGACTAGCTACGAGAATATCATCCAGATAGACATGGACAAAATTGAGTGGACGGCAGACGTCATCCATGAACCGTTGAAATGTTTGGGCCGCATTACATAGTCCAAAGGGCATCCTTGTGAATTCGAAGAGACCAAAGGGGGTGGTAACGGCAGTCTTTTGAATGTCCTCTGGCGCGACAGGGATTTGATGATATGCACGTACCAAATCGATCTTGGAAAAAATTTTCATACCACGAAGAGAGGCAGCAACGTCTTGGATGTGTGGAATTGGATATCGATCAGGAATGGTTGCATTATTGAGAGCACGATAGTCACCACATGGACGCCACTCCCCAGACTTTTTTGCAACGAGATGTAATGGAGAGGCCCAGCTGCTAGATGAAGGACGGATGATACCAAGGGACAGCATGACATCAAAGTCTTTCCGGGCAGCTGCGAGACGATCTGGAGCAAGTCGGCGAGGTTTGGCGAATGTAGGAGGACCTGTTGTAGGAATGAAATGTTTGACCTGATGATGGATACCATTTTCCTTATAGCAGGGACGGGTGATGGATGGAAAATCATTAAGTAATTGGTTAAATGGGGAAGTTGCGGCAGTAACATGATGAATTGTGGAAGAAATGACAGTTGAAAGTTGAGCTGGAATACGATAATACTGTGAAGCGTTGATGAGTTGATTATTCCTCAAGTCGACTAAGAGTTCATAATGACGAAGGAAGTCAGCACCAATGATCGGGTGCTGTATCTCAGCAACAAGGAATGACCAAGGTAATGGTGTGGGCAGACCAAGATGCAAAGTAATGGACTGTGTGCCAAATGTTCGTATTGGACTACCATTTGCAGCTTTGAGAGTTTCCAGCGCAGGACAGTTACGACGGACGTGAACACTAGCTGGATACACACTGACTTCGGCACCAGTATCAATTAGAAATGTGATGCCAGTAGCAGTGTCACGGACAAATAGCAGACGACTGGAAGAGCCAGACACAGTAGTCGTCATTAACGGCTGGCTTGATCGTTTCCCGACCAGGTACAAGGGCTGTTACATCGATTAGCTCGTTGACCAAAACGGGCATGATACCAGCAAAGCCCATCAGTAACAGGAGAAGATGTGCGTGGAGACTGTTTTAGTGCTTGAACTTCTCTTCGTAATGCTGCAATTTCAGCTGCTAGGTCGACCGGTCCGTTGCGGATCGCGTTGCGGACTTCCGGATTACGGACTGCGGAAATTTGCGGATCAACCGAAAGTGAATCAGAAACCGCTGACACTTGTCCAAAAGGAACTTCGGGCCCTGAATGTAAGCCAGGATCGTCCATAATGTCATCAGCCAACGTTGCTTGTTCGCTCAAAGGAAGAGATTTACAAGTAGCTAGGGCAACACGAACTCTAGTTGGTAAACGACGAAGATAAAGTTCTTTGATAAGAGGATCAGCTATTTCGTCGTGTTTATTGAGTAGTTGTTGAAAACGGCGATACAATTGAGTAGGTTTTCTATCACCGAGTTGCTCGTTCGCAAGCAAGGCATGGATACGCTGGTTGTTGGAGAGCGATGTGCGCTCGATTAATGCCAGCTTTAGCTTGTGGTATTTATCAGCGGCAGGAGGAGAAGCAATAATATCTCTGACTTCGCTAGCAATTGATGGTGTTAATGCAGCAACGACGTAATTATACTTGGTTGCATCGACACTTGTGCCATGGGTTGCAAAATGGGCTTCTACTTGCATAAACCATAAAGCAGGATCGTTTGGCCAGAAAGCAGGTAATTTATGAGCAATAGCGTGAATATACGAGATTGGTTGATCAGCAATTGAACCAGACATTGGAGCAGGAGCGACGTTATTTGTTGTTGATGTTGAAGGAACTGACATGTTGACGAATTGTTGTTGATATTAAAAAGCTAAAAATATAATTTGATTTGTGTGTTCTTGCGGGGTCACCAATGTAGCAGTGTTAAAGATAGAGAAGAGATACTCAAATAATACTAGTTGCTTTGCTAGGTAAAGTTATAATGATCTATTCCCTTCGACTACATCATGTCGATAATTATCTATTTCGCAATATTATGTCGCTAATTACAGTACAGTTGTGACGTAGATAACGGTCACTACAATACTAATGTTAATTTAAATATTTTGTAGATGACCATAGAATGCTGGTCCAAACAGCATGTGGAGCCGCTCTAGCTTCTGTCTATGGAAATATTCTATTGGATTATGTCAAAAATGGAAAAATTAAATTATTATCAAATTGTGTTGTTGTTATTGTTTGTGGAGGAAGTGGTGTAAAGTTATCTGATTTCAATTGATAGCAATTTGTAACAAATTATGTATAACTTATTGTAGAAGCACATGGCATTTTTTTAATATAGGAATTTACAAAATTTATTGTATCTAGAATAATCGAATTATCTTGTAACAGTCTGTCAGTTTTTAGTACCGTAAGACGTTTACCTATGTATTAAAGATGCTCATTGCTCATCGGAAATATGTTACTGTATTCAACTTTTCGTATTCACCTAAAATCTGTTAAATTTTCAAAGCGTTTGTACCTTGCTCTAGATTGTTGAGTTCAACACCACATAGGTACCTTCTTTGATTTCAAAAAATATTTTGTTTGGCTTAGTCATTCTAATAAAAAATGCAATTCATTATTTTGTGTAATTTGATTATCTTAAAACTGATTAATTTAATTTTACTTGTTCAGATAAGTTTCTTGCAGCTCAAATTCAAAACATAACATTTTGTTTCTGGAGATTTCTATTCGCCTCCAATTTTAACCAGCCGGTTGCGCTAGATCATCAACCTATGAAATTATGAGAATCTCTGAATTTGTTAATACATTGATGTGAAACAAAGCATCTAAGGAAGTTTATTTTTTTCAAACTACATCAGAAAATAATAATTTTTATACCTAAAATCTGTTACTGTTACAAGGTTATCTCTACACGAATGTTTGCAAAATTTCCCGACAATTTTCCCTGTGTGAGAGAAGTCAGAATGACTTGACAGGTTTAATCCTCACTAAATGAAGATATTCAATCAATCAAAACGGATTATCTTTATTATTTCGCCAGACAGACTGCAAATAATTTGAAAGAAACATACACTACTATTAATATAGAGATATCATCATCATTTACTGATCTAAATATTTACTTTAGAATAAATTGTTTGAGACTTTTCAAAAATTTTACATGACATCATTACCACAATTAGTATAATCGTTTTGTCAAGAAAAGTTAGTTTCCAAAATATAATAAATATTCCATTTACTTCATTGTTGTTATTGCTTTTATAGCCGAATGATTGAATTACGCGACAATAGAAATCACGTGCGAAATTTTTGAAATGAGGCTGAAGAGGTCTGGATTGAACTGATGCAATGGCGCGATTGAAAACAACAAAACACGACGCTATCTCTCAGCTGTTCAACAAAGATTGCTTAGTTTCTGAGAGCAATTAGATGAATTAGATACAGTAATACTTCATGCTGCTTAACATAAAATTAATTTATAGTTAATCAGTATGGATATTTTGAATTTGAAATTGGTTTAAATGCGCTTTCATTTATCGATATCAATGCTATGAGTCATCTTCTCATCCATGGCATCTGGTGTACCGGTAGTTTTCTTGTTTCACTATTTGGATAGTATTTATCAAAACAGTAGTCTTTCTCGGTACAGAAGACGACATACGGTTGAATGTTCATTTCTTAATTTTACCTAATGGAATCAATTGGTAATTATGAATTTAGTAGAAAAGATCTTATCGGGCATGGTGCTTTTGCAGTTGTCTTTCGGGGAAAAACCAAAACAGTAAGTTTGCTGCGTTTTCGTATCTTGTTCTTCTTTTGTTTATCTATAAATTATAACAACAAACAAACGTATCGTGGTCTTGTCAGCTGATACCATATAATATTCCATTTAGATGATCCATATAATATTGAAATATAAAATCCCAATAGATGATCTAGCAGCAAACCCAGCAAATAGACATTTGTCATTATAAACTGATATCAACATTTAGGCATACCGTAGTCTAGTAGCCTATTATATAGACTATGACTGACTTCTTCTAGGATCTTCGATTGGACATTTTTTTAAGTGATACATATTTATGTCTGATGCCCATCAGGTTTGTGAGAATGGACTATGCTAGTAGGCCTATGGTGGAAAAATGGACATTTCCCAACACAAAACACAAATTCAAAAATCCTTCACAGTTTGGTCCCCCTCACTTGAAGCTGCAATTACCACATTACAGGGAAAGTTTTTTTAAATTCTTGTAGCTCATATAGTCAACATTCCTGTTTGCGAAAATTTGTGCTAGGACTAACATTTCTTTGTATTGATTTGTAATGCAGGGGCTATACGAGCCCAGATTGAAAATATTGCAATTTGCGTGCCTGAGATTCAATCAAGTTTAGTTAAAATCCTACGTAGGAAAGTCTGCTGCGCGCCTGAGATCTCAGATCTGAGATCTCTGAGAGCACAACAAACTTTTCAGTCTGGATACGAGCTAACCGAACTAATGCACTTCAATATATCATTAATTCGAATTGAGTTCGCTGTTAACGCTCTCCGTACAACGCAGTTCAGCTCACCAATGTATTAAATTTGCATAGTCAAAGTAAGTAAAAGTAATTGTTACGTACAGCTTAACTGTATGTAACCTGAGTAAGTGTAACCTGATATGAGCGTGACTGCTATTATCGAATATGTATGTAACCTATGTTTTAGTTTATTCCCCTCGTGGCAACTGTACGAACATGTTGTATTGAAGTCTTAATTATATACTATCAATCTATCAGCCTGATTGTGACATGGTGTCAGATGTTAAATTTATTATATTACTACAAGTTATTTTATATTTTCCATTATACTTTAATTACTAACTGTTAAAATCAGCGTTAGCCAAAATGGCACAATATCAACAGCCAGCGAAATTTTCATTTAAACCGGCCGATTGGGAAGATTGGTTAGATGATTTTTACCGGTTCAGAAGAATTTCGTTTCTTGATAAACAAGTTGGTGAAAATCAACGAGATGCTTTAATTTACTGCATGGGTGGCAGAGAAGCTTCAAAGATTTTTAAAACGTTATCGTTGGATGCTAAAATAAAGCCAGATGACGCAGACGAATATTATAAAGAAATCAGTGAGAAATTTACAGGATATTTCATCCCTAAACGAAACATAATACATGAACGGGCGATTTTTAACGAAAGGAGACAAAACCAAGGGGAATCCGTTGAAGAATATATTCGGTCATTACAAGAATTAGTTATTCATTGTTCGTATATCGACGCAGATGACCACGTGCGTGATCGTCTTGTTCTTGGTCTGAAAGACAAACAAGTCAAGCAAAAATTACAGCTTACCAGTGGATTAACTTTGGCCAAAGCTATTGATATCTCAAGACAAACAGAGATGATTAAAATGCAAATTAAACAACAATCGCGAATGAATGAAGATGATGATAGCGTGTCGAGCGTGAATGAAGAGTTGAGTGTTCAAGAGTTGCGGTCAAACAAAGGTCGATATCAGAGGAATTGGTCGTCAACAGCAACACGAACAACGCGTCAAAATCAAGATTGCAGCCAATGTGGATATCAACACGAGCAAGATCGATGTCCTGCAAAAGGAAAGAGTTGCAACAGATGTAAACGACCAGGACATTTTGCGAAAATGTGTCGTTCAAAGAATATCAGGGAAATAGTAGAAGTTGAGACAGACGAGGATAGCAATGATGAATTTTATTTGGATTCCATTACATACAACAAAGCCAATGCGGAACCATGGAATATAAACATGAAGATAAATATGAAAGATATAGAATTTAAATTGGATACTGTTGCAGACGTTACAGTTATTACAGAGAGCACTTGGAAAAGTTTATATCCGAAACCTGAACTTGCAGCCGTAAGTAAACACCTGTCATCGCCTGGCGGGGCAGTTCGTTGTGTTGGTAAGTTTACAACTAAGTTATGTCACGGTTCAACGTTTGAGAACTGTGAGATATATGTAATCCGTGGAACGAAAAACAATTTGTTAGGACGAAATGAACTCATTACATTTAATCTAATTAAACGCATTGACAATATTGAAAATAATATATTTGCATCTTTTGGTAAAATGATTACAACACCAGTAAAAATCACCCTTAAGGATGGTGCTACTCCTTCTTGCGTGACAGCTCCGCGTAGAGTACCGTTTCCTATTTTGCCTGAAGTTAAGAAAAAAGAACGTTGGAAAGAAAAACAACATAGAAATACAACACATAGTACAACAGGTGTTGCACCAGCTGTAGCGCTGATGGGACGAAATCTTCAGACGAAATTGCCAGTTCTACCATCAACTCTCATACCAAAATCACCAGTGGATAGACAGATGAGGAAAAATGATATTCAACAAAAAGAAAGGTACAAGAAAAATTATGACTCTCGAAATGGAGCACGAGATTTACCGGTATTAAAAGTAAATGATTACGTACGTACTCGTATTGGGAAGGATAACAAATGGAGTGAAAAAGGGAAAATTATTGCTGCTAATAAGTCAAGAAGATCATACTTAATTAAATTCAATGGAGCAATATACCGGAGGAATCGGCAACATCTAAAGTTAGTACCAAGTATTACTACTGATGAAGAAGATCATGATCTAGAAGTAGCCGATGATACTAACGATAATGATGTATTGCAAAATAATGGGAGAAATGGTGATACAAATGGTGATACAGCTACAAGAAAGAGTGGTAGAGTGGTTAGACCACCAAATAGATTTATTCCAGATTAATTAGAAAATAAATAACGTTAATTCTTAACAATCAAACAATGATCTCACAGTTTTATCATAATCATAAATAATTACCAAGGACTTTAATAAGGAACTTTAATAATCAATAAATAGAATCTTACAGTTATTAATTATGTTTTAAGGGAAGGGAGATGTTACGTACAGCTTAACTGTATGTAACCTGAGTAAGTGTAACCTGATATGAGCGTGACTGCTATTATCGAATATGTATGTAACCTATGTTTTAGTTTATTCCCCTCGTGGCAACTGTACGAACATGTTGTATTGAAGTCTTAATTATATACTATCAATCTATCAGCCTGATTGTGACAGTAATGTGGACGGTGTCGCCCTACCGAAGGCACCCGTACCACTCATCTATTTCTAGAAGAGTGGCTCTTTTCGCTAAGAGCAATGATGTTAAACGCTCCTTAGATCTCAGCCGCGACACTGCAGATCAATTTCAACAGATTTCATGGCAGATAGGCCTTGATTGTCAATGCGCAACGATGCGCCGCAGCTACTCACAATGCAATTCCTTCTGAACCATTCCGTCCGCCATCCTTAGATGGTACTCATTTGATGTTTCAGATAAAGTCAAGGCTGAGTTGACCTGAGGGGGATTTGAACCACAGTTGATGAGATATGATACGATGTGAAGTTCGGTTGCTCTGCCAACTGAGCTAATCACCTAATAGTCAAAGTGCGCTAGTAGAAAACCTAATGCATTATGTGCGCCTCGGGTTATACAAGCAGGCTATGTGCGAACCGACTCAAATACATCTGTTCAATACAGAGCCATTACTCTATCCATCATTGCATTTATGTGGCAATCAACTGGAGGTTACAAATTAAAGAAAATTTGAAGGCTACGTCCCATTGATGTTTCCAAGTTGAAGTCTTTCATCTGCTCGAAATAAAACATCAAATAGTTGTGTAGACTGTCATAGCTACAATTTATAATGTATTTGGCAAATTACCAAGAAGTTGCAATAAAAATTTAAAAGCTTGATTAAATGCAAACAAGTAAAATTTTAATTTCAATTTAAAAGAAAACAATGTTACATAAGAAAGGCTTAGATGTTTAACAACTTTCAGGTCATAAGCTAATTATGAAATGCCACACGTTGCATCCTTTAACGTACAAAACAGTATCAAACATTTTGGTTATGTCAGCAAATTTTAACTTTGACTCTACACAATTTTGAATGATAAAAGAAACATGTTACCTTACATGATCCATTAGCTAAGCCATTAGCTAGGTTCGCTCGTATAACATGGAGTCGCAGGCGAGTTCAATTGGAAGCCTGGTTTGTTCGTATAACCCCAGCCTAAGTCTACTTATTCCCATGATGCTCATTCATCTATTATTTTTAATGATGCAGGCTAAACCAGCAGTTGATGTTGCGATTAAATACATAACCAAGAAAAACATTAGCAAAACGCATCATTTGCTAGAAAAGGAAATCAGAATTTTAAAGGTAAGATTATCCAATATGCCTACTTTGACGCAGTTATCTTTATTTCATTATATAGGCTATCCTAATGTATTTCTCAGAGGGCAACTAGAGGCCTGTGTGACGATTACGAAACTTGTCGAACGCTCAATGTTGATTATTTTTCGATTACTAAAATAACTAAGATGATCGGCAGAACCGATTATTTTAAAAACAATTGTCTCAACCCAAGCATCAGCACAAAATTCACTAATAACGAAAATGTCTCAGAATTCTGGAATACTAAACCTTATGTCACACACTGACCAGTGACCACAGCATAGATTTTAACAGTTGATAGGCAAGTGAATGAAAACGTTGTGAATGATTTGCTATATTGTTTTAGTGATTGAAACAGTATAGCAAAATAAATCATTATAAAATGGATGCTTAAAAATCAATAGGCCTACCCCTGTGGAAAACAGTTCAGGAATTCATGAACAACTCATAAACGTTAAATGCCTCCAATTTTCATGAACTGTTCATGAACTCCTGAACTGTGTCTTGCAGGGTTAGTAGAAATAAATGGGATAGACGTTCAATTATTTGAATTTTTGAATATGATAAATTGGTTAGGCTTGAAGTAGCCTCTAGATTGTATTTACATGTTCTTTTTTCAAACCAGACACATTTATGTATTAACCTTAAAAATTGTACGTGACATATCCCAATAATGAACTGTAGCAAAGAAAGCTGCTTACGGAGTTCATGAACTATACATAGGCTTCAGTTTATGGACAGATTGTGGTTTTATTAGGATTATCCTAATAGGATACATTTTCTAATCAAAAATTCCTCACATTGTTCAAGTTAATAATTTCAATTTTTTTTAAGCAAATCCTACTAATTTTGTTGACTTGCTCCAAGTCTCACTTATTTTTATGCCGATTTTGATATGTTGTTAAGTGAGACTTGTGTCCTTTTCACATCCTATTGTTTTCCAAGACGAAAGAAACGCATCAAACCATGCAAGATGACGTAAAATATTTTGAATTTGTCCAGGGGGTCGTTATTCCAAATTCATTTTTGCAAACATGGCGTGCAATTTAAAGAAGCAAAAATGACCAGCAGGCGCTACGCACTTAGGATGACGTGCACGCTTATTGTTATAACACAATGTTCATTGTTGACATGAATTTTATTACAAGTTAGTCCTGCGTATAACAATTGTTTCAAAGCGAGACGGTTGAATTACGCTTAGCATAAATTCAACTTGTGCTCGCAGCGGTCGCCGGTCAATTTTGCCCCTTTAAACATGATTTAAACGATGTAAATTTGGCTTCATGATCATCAGTTAAAACTTTATAGCTGTCGGAAATATTGTAACTATAAAAAAAAGTTGGTGTTCTTGCTTCAACAAACTGATTCTGGCAAGTTGTTGCTCTTTAATATACTGCATATTTCTCAGTTTTGAATGATTGTTGTGATGACATGGAAAACCATAGATTTATTCCTGTAGTCAGTGTATTAGTAAGTATGATCAAAAATCAAACAAGCATTAAAGAGAAATTATATAAACTCTTAAAAGGTAAATGTTTTTATCCATAACTTGACGCCATGTGAACCCCCGATTATTTCATCTTTCAAAGACGTAAAAATTTATGAGAATAATAAGATCACACAAGCCGGCATTGGGCAGAATCCTGCCCAACACTTGACAAAGGACACAAGTCCCGCTTACCAACCATCAAATTTTGGCACATCAAAGTAAGCGGAACTTGGAGCCAGTCAACCAATTTTGATGATTGTGATTTTCTAATGATGTTCTAATTTGTTTTCTATCAACAGTCACTTCATCATCCAAATATTGTTCAATTGTTGGATTGTACTGTGAGTAATTTTAACTGATCACATTTGAAATGAAGCATGTTTCCTTTTTACAACAATTGTTACATATTAGTCTACATTACTTTACTATTCCTATTACAAGCTATTACTCGACAATGATTTATCAAAGGATAACAATGCTGAAATTTCAGAAACTGACCGTGGTTATCAACTAAAAATTTGATTGAAATGTACAGCCTAAATTTTAAAATCAGCTTTACCTTCAGCAGTAACAATATCATAACATAATACTTTTATACATAACTTATCACACACACACGTGCGTCGGAGTGTTTAGGGATGCGTGGGGTTGTGCACCTGTGTAGGCTATATAGCATATGTACGTTAACAATCTATAATATAATAATAATAATAATAATAATAATAATAATAATAATAATAATAATAATAATAATAATAATAATAATAATAATGATAATAATAATAATGATAATAGATAATAATAATAATGATAATAATAATAATAATAATAATAATAATAATAATAATAATAATAATAATAATAATAATAATAATAATAATAATAATAATAATAATAATAATAATAATAATAATAATAATAATAATAATAATAATAATAATAATAATAATAATAATAATAATAATAATAATAATAATAATAATAATAATAAAATTTCCAATATTACTGAAATTCCATTTCACAACCCTTGGAATTGAATTAATTTTTCATTGTTGTTTTTAAATTTTGTTAGGAAACTTCAAGTCATGTATATCTCGTTATGGAGGTAAGACATTGTTGAGTTAATCAGACATTGTTTATCATTGAGATACTATCCTACAAAATCGACTCACCAGGCTAGCGTAAAGCACAGGCTAAATGTCTGGAAAATAATTATAATTGTTGTCCTGTTGATCCATCAAAACAACTATTTATTGGAAATAATTTAGATTTTTGAAGGTCAATTTATGTCAGTTTCTAATATCTTTAATGTTGAACTTGTATATCTGTTGCAAATATCTTTGAATTGTCACATTGTTGCATTACTGAAAATATAAAAGTAGCTATTGGTTATATAAATGTGAATATCTTTTTCAGTACTGCAATGGGGGTGACTTGGCCGATTATCTTCAAGGTACATATCTCACTTACTTCGTTAATGTATTCATGTTGCATAGTTTAGTTTACCTACGTGTCACATTGTAACTTGCTCTGTAGTAGTAGTATAGAAAGTCACATTATAGGAATTTGCCATCCCTCTTACGCATTACATATTTGTTAAACAAAGAACGCCACAAATCACAGTCAGACATAGCTGACAAAGAAACTTGTAAATAAGACAATTCACAATACAAAACATTATGAAAAGATACTACTCTAACCTTTAACCTACACTATGGGATATTTAGTATAGTGGTTAGGGCTTTGTGCTTCAGCCTGGATTGTACAGTCAAACCTGTTATAACAATCACCTCTACACAGCGGCCACCTGTCTATAATGGCCACTCTTGCAATGTCTTAAATAGTACTTTCTATTAAATCAAACCTGCATATAAAGTCCACCTGTCTATAGTGGTCAATTTATCTACCTCTCATAGCTGGCCGTTATATACAGGTTTCACTGTACTAGCTTATCCAGTTTGTTGTGAAATGATAAAGCCGTAAGAAAAAACTAATCAGAAATCACTAACCTTTATATTCAGTCATTAAACTATGTTCAGCCTGCTTGCAGACAGACTTTTTGGTCTGCGCATTAGCACCAAATTTAGCGTATTGATTGTTCTTTCCACTTCCACTTTCTGGTAGTATGTTGTGATTGGCTAATACAATACTTGAACAATTGGCAAACATTTTAAAATAATGAGAATTGAATAATGACTGGAAACCCACTGGAAACCGTACTATATTTAAATATTTATTTAATATGAATTCAGTACAAACACTTGGTACGCTATACTCGGCGCCAATACGCAGACAGACTATATGAAGAAAAATTTTGTCTGCATGCAGGCTAAACTAGACGTTGTTATTAATTATATCATTCTTCTTTAACTTTATCTTTCGTAGCTAAAGGAACGCTAAGTGAAGATACCATTCGCCTTTTCTTGCGTCAAATAGGTAAGATATAACACTGTAAAATATTTACTATAAAAATTCGTACATATTTTCTATCCCAACTATGAATATCCAATCCCATCAATTGATTTAATCGATTGGGTTGTAAAGTAGAAACTGTCTATAACGGCAACCCTAGGGAATTATTTCTATAAGAAAGATACCAAACTTCACTAGGAACATTAGTTAAAGTCAATACGTTATAAACAATGTCATGTTTCAAACGTTATACACAATAATCCACTTATGTATTAATTGTAAAACGATAAAACTGTGCATGTGATTGTGATATGTAGCCTACAGAGTTTTAAATCCCCGCCGCTGTTTCTATTTTGTAATTTGGTTTCTGTGAGATTCAAGAAAGGTCCTGACACTACCAACACCAAAACCATGAAAATGCCAAATGAAAGTATTGTAAAAAAAACGATGAAAATGTAAAAAAACTGCAAACCACAATTTTTTATGCAATGAAAAAGTTTGAAAACCATGAAAATGTAAAAAACTGCAAACCACAAATTTTTTATGCAATGAAAAAGTTTGAAAACCATGAAAACATCCATATTCACAATATTAAAATGTGAAAATTCCTTAAAGATGCAATGAAATTTCACAATTTTTGTCATGGTTATGGTGTCAGTAATGTGATTAGTATATTTGTGGAGACCAAACGTATGTCAGACCAGCCCCATTAAATAGGTGGGCCTTGGTGTAGTGGCTAGGGTGTTGGACCACGGCCCGCAGGGTCTCGGGTTCAATCCCTGTCCGAAGCACTATAGGTTGGCGTCAGGAAGGGCATCCGGCTATTAAACGCACACAAGCTTCAAAATACTAACAAATTAACCAACCACCCCGGTGAAAAAGAGCTGTAAGCTTACCCGGTTCGTGGAAAAATGATAAATACAAAAAAAAAAAATAATAAAATATATATATATCTTTATTAAAAGTAATAATAAAATGAGTCAAAGACTACACATTCTTTATTGTTGCTAATAGTGCATGCTTAGCACAATCACCAGACAAATAAACTAAACTAATAGTTTTTAACATACATCAGATTCACCTGTAGGCCTATGTATTTACATGTTGTTTAAAGGTATGAAATTGACCATTGTGCCTTTCAGTCTCAACTTTGAAGAGTGAATGCCATTTTTCAAGTCAAAATTAGTCTAGTGAATGAGACCAGTGCATAGTTGTGGACCGAATGCAAAGACCCACAGTCAATTTTATGACTTTAGTAAGATAAAGGCTATTGTTAGGCCTACTACAAATAAAATTGTTTTTGTTGTGATTAATATTATAAACATTAAACGTATATACCGCTATTCACTTCTGATTTTAACACAGTTCACTGTTTGTATTGTATTATCAGGGGCAGCATTGAAGCTTTTACATTCAAAAGGAATTGTACATAGGGATCTAAAACCTCAAAATATATTACTCAGTCACGAAGGATCCAAACAACCAAAGATCAACGACATGAAAGTAAAAATCGGTATGCATGTGTTAATTAATCAGTTGTTTAATGTGTACCCCTTCAAAAAACAATCCAGGAGTTCATGAACACTTCATGAAAATTTGGGGCCATTTAACGTTCATGAACTGTTCATGAACTCCTGAACTGTTTTTTGCATGGGTATGCCTAATATGTAGACCTCTTTTTGTTTGAACCATCTCAAGAGTAGTCAAGAAACATATCCTTCATGTATCAAATTGAAATATCTAGGCGTAATGCCAAACTTTCTTGCCTCTATGCTTATATTCTTATAACTTATTTCTCAATTATGTAGCCGATTTTGGTTTTGCAAGATTTCTCCATGGTCAGATGATGGCTGCAACACTATGTGGATCACCGATGTACATGGTAAATATTAATCATCACCGATCTATCTGTAAATGTACATACCAAATACCACCAACCAATATTGATATAGCTAAATTTTGTATTTGTTTTTTAATTTTAAGTTTTCAATTTTAAGTTTTACAAGTTTTTGTAAGAGCTGTATAGCCATAACTTGCCTACTCTATATTATGTATGAGGAAATCAAACAAGAAAAAAATGTATATATATATATATATTGTCCCTGACAGGGTCTGAACCCAATATCCTGTGAGAAAAGCTTCAAATCCCTAACTGCTACACTAATGGCGCATTGGTTTTGCCAGTGAATGCGCTGTATTGTACTTGCGCATTCATGTGTGTAAATTCTTAATCAGTATATAAATCATCATTTGTGCATAACCACAAATGTTTATTCATTAAATTTCCTTTTTCAAATATTTGTATCTTTTCCTGTCTCCTCTGCATTGACTGAAAGTCCTATACCATCCAAATGAGTCCTTCAACTATATACGGTAATACAAGCATACAATTTAGTATAATTCTGAATACAGTGAAACCTGTATATAACGGCCAGCTATGAGAGGTAGATGAATTGACCATTATAGACAGGTGGCCTTTATATACAGGTTTGATTCAATAGAAAATACTATTTTAAACATTGCAAGAATGACCACTATAGACAGGTGGCTGCTTTATAGAGGTGACCGTTATAGCAGGTTTGACTGTAATATCTTTTAGAATTAAGCAGTAGCGTCATTTTTAGTTTATCATTGTTTTAAAATTTCAGGCTCCTGAGGTCATAATGTCACAAGAGTATGATGCCAAAGCTGATCTATGGAGCATTGGTACAATTGTATATCAGTGTCTAACTGGCAGTGCCCCATTCCTTGTAAGTTATAGTTGTCATTAATGTAAACACTTCGCAGGTTAATATCATTGTATGCAAGGTCAAAACAAAGTTAGGACACCTGGAAACAACTTCAAGACTAGAAAAAGGGCCAATCAGTTTTTCCGCCGAAAAGTTTCAGACCAGAATTTGCAATGAAAAAATTAGAACCAAATACAGTAGTTAAACGTCAAAACTTTTTCAGAAATTTTCGGTCTTAAACCTTTCAGCGTTAACACTGGTAATCAAAAATTAGCTTCAACAGAAAAACGTTGAATTCAAATTAAAATAATCAAGATAAAGTTTTGTAAGGAAAGGATAAAATTCCTGGTTTCTTGTACAAGAACAAACTTGTGTTGAAATCTTGTTGTAAGTAATTCTAAACGGTCTCTAATTTCATTGTTATTTTCAGGCTAATACTCCACAACAGCTCAGAAACATTTACGAAACATCAAAAAGCTTAAAACCAAGGTATGTAGGTTTGATCTACCAAGTCTTGCTAGTACTTGACTGAAATATGATATATCACAATGATCTTATCAGATACCTTGATTGTGCTGTAAGGATGGTGAAATAGGATAAATCGTTACAGTCAAACCTGTTATAGCAGTCACCCACCTCTATACAGTGACCACCTGTCTATAGTGGTCACTCTTGCAATGTCTAAAATAGTATTTTCTATTGAATCAAGCCTGTATATAAAGGCCACCTGTCTATAGTGGTCAGTTTATCTACCTCTTGTAGCTGGCCGTTATATACAGGTTTCACTGTACTAGAAATTACACATAGGTGAGGCAGTGATAAATCGTTATTTATGTCTTGTAGGACTTTTATTTGATATTGTTATATAAGTGAATTCAATGATTGAATATCGGAATACATGATTGAGAGGCTTATTGATAAGATGCTAATATCTTATACACTACAGTGCTCTGATAGCCAAGTGTCAGAGTGGCTGCCCTGTGTGTAGCAGACCGACGTTGAATTCCTCATTGGTGAACGCATGTTCTTTGTATCTGTCTGAAAATTTGTCATATCCCTAAATTCGCAAGGCGTAATGGAGGTGTTGGGCTGATCAAACACTAGAATCACAGCAGTGTAGGAACCTTCCCGAACCCTCTTGACATTCTAGAACATAGGATAACCTACATGACTCATATAATGACAACGCATGATCTATAATGACAACGCACAATCTAGAAGTTTCTAGCTTTCTTTTAAAACACTATAAATACAGCAAATGTAGAATATTATCTTATTATCTTTAAACTAACTTACTATCAACATATCAACTTGGAATTACTATTATTATTCATAAGAAGAAATATATAAATCAATTCAACTTACGTTGTTATTATTGTTTCTTCAATATAATTCTACAGTTCTCATCAATTGGTCCGTTGAATTTTCTGGAGATTCTCTTGCTATTTTTTTTTATTATTATTACATCCATCAATCTACATATACTTTTCATTTATCATGCCTGAGAATCAAGAACAACCACAACAAGTTGATAATGCCAACGCCGTTGAACAACAACAACACACACAAGTAGGACGCATCTCAGTCAAAGTTTCACCGTTTTATCGTAACAATTCTGCTGCTTGGTTTCGTCAATTGGAAAGCCATTTCACCCTTGCTGGAATCATCAGAACAGATACTAAATTTCACTACTTGGTGTCCCATTTACCAGAAGACATCGCTGCTTTGGCTTTGACAGATGAAACGGCGTCTGACTATGCCACTCTCAAAACAAATGTCTTGCAACTTGTACAAAAATCAAAACAACAGCGAATTAATGAAATCTTGGGGACATACGATCTTGGTGGAGATAAGCCATCCATATTTTTACGAAAACTATCATCCAAGATGGAGCAGTGCCAATTAACGGCAGACGACGAATTACTAAAAACACAATTATTGAGATGTTTACCAGATCAACTTCGTTTGCCATTGAGCGGTTTCAGCAGCCAAACTTCAACACAGCTCGCTGAAATCGCCGATACAATGTTAAGTCTTCATAACCAAAACGCAATCAACACTGTCCGTTATCCACCACCACAATCTTCTAATCAACCAACTCAGCAAAGTCGAATATCTCTATCATCGCAAGAACTTCCATATGGTATACGAGCGTTTCATTCCAAACAACAGCCGAGGATTTGCCGATCACATTTATTTTATGGCCGAGACGCAAAATACTGCAAACCATGGTGTCACTTTCCACATTCCAATGATCACCAACCGACCGTGATGGCAAACAATGGTAGAACCCCACGCACATCACGTGACTCATCGCCTGTCCGGTCGTCTAATGCAGAAGGTCGCCAACAACAGGGAAACGCCTAAGCGCTGTCATAGCGACTGTACATGACAGTGCCATTTCTATGGCAGTCACAAAATGTCTCGAACTTCATGTAAAACTGGATTACACGTACCATAAATTTCTTGTTGACACTGGGGCTGCCTGTTCTATAATTCCACCACACTTACTTAATCACATAATCGAAGAAACTGGGATTCAATTGGTTACTGCCACTGGTGCCTCTATTCCTGTTTCTGGAAAAGTTCAATTGGAAATATCAATTAAAGGCTTACGCCGCTCATTTCAATGGACTTTTTTAGTTGCTAATGTCACTCAACCTCTAATTGGATATGATTTTTTGTCACATTATGGCCTGATTGTCGACTGCCAAAATAGACGTCTAAGAGATCCACTAACTAAATTCCGTACATCCTGCCTGGCCATCAGTTCAATTCAACCTCATCAATTACTACTACAACCTCAATTACCTGAATCTACACCTGCCTCCATACAGTCCATGGCACAAAACTACAAAGATATCTTTGGTGTCCCATTGGCTGTCACTGGTCCCTCATCAACATCATCATCTGTACCTCACAACACTGTTCATGTCATCGATACTGGAAATAATCAGCCGACTCATGCCAAAGCTCGTCAACTTCATCCTGCAAAGCTGAAATATGCTCAAGAAGAATTTCAAAAGTTATTGTCAACTGGTGTCATTCGTCCCTCATCAAGTTCCTGGGCGTCGCCCCTCCACATGGTCCTGAAAAACAAAGATGGTCAACCCACCTCAGAATGGCGTCCATGTGGTGATTATCGTGCCCTCAACCGTCTTACAAAGCGTGACTCTTACCCTCTACCTCACATTCAATGTTTCACTCGTTCTCTTCATGGTTCATCAATTTTCACCAAGCTCGACCTAGCCAAAGCCTACCATCAAATACCTGTTTCAAAAGAAGACATTCAAAAGACCGCAATCATCACACCATTTGGCTTATTTGAGTACACCTGTATGCCTTTTGGTCTTCGTAACGCCGCTCAAACATTTCAACGCTTCATCGACTCTATTCTCCGAGACCTAGATTTTGCCTTAGCCTACATTGACGATATCCTAGTCTTCTCAACATCAGAAGAAGAACACCACAGACACCTCCAACAAATATTTCAAAGACTACAACAATTTGGTCTTCGTCTACAACCTGGTAAATGTGAATTTATGAAATCCGAATTAACTTTTCTTGGTCATCACGTCACTTCAGCAGGTATTCAACCATCACCATCCAAACTCGAAGTCATCTCCAATTGGCCAACGCCCACAAACGTCAAAGATCTTCGCAGTTTACTTGGCTTCTTAAATTTCTACCGTCGTTTTGTTCCACAATATGCTGATATCATCTCACCACTCCAAGAACTTCTCACTACTTCACTACGCTCAAGCCGCAATTTTATATGGGAAATTCAACATACAACTGCCTTCGAAGTTATCAAACGCAAACTTTCAACAAATCTTCTACTACATCATCCTGATCCTGAATGCACAAGCTACCAGTTGGTCACAGATGCCTCAGCTCATGCCATTGGCGCAGCACTACACCAGATGACTCCAGATGGTCCTATCCCTATTGGTATGTTCAGTAGAAAACTTTCATCAACTCAACAACGATACAGCACATTTGACCGTGAGTTATTGGCAGCCTATCTCAGCACTTTACATTTCAGAAATCTCATCACTGGTCGCAATGTCACTCTGTTCACTGACCACAAACCTTTATCTCATGCTTTCAAAACGTCACGTCCAATGAAGTCTGACCGTAATCAACGTTACCTTGGTATCATCACTGAATATATAACTGACATCCTATACATTTGCGGAGAAGATAATGTTGTCGCTGATGCCCTGTCTCGAATGCCTTCTACATCAACTCAATTGGTCAACTCATCTGAACACTCAGACACTGCTGATGACGATGTACCTGGTATCAACTCTATCTCTGCTCAACCATTGACTCCTGCAACTGATCTGCCAGCCATTGCCAATGGTCAACGCCTTGCTCAACTATCTTGTAATGGTCCCAACTTTAAAGAATACGACATTGGCTCCAGCCAACAACTCATCTGTGAAACTTCAGAGCCGTACCCACGCCCATTGGTCCCATCTGATCTACAACAACCAATTATCGATACATTTCACAATCTTGGACATTTTGGTTTTCGCAAGACTGCCAATATGATAATGGAATGTTACTTTTGGCCCGACATGAGAAAACACATCAAAGACCATTGCCGCACCTGTCAAACCTGTCAAAAAGTAAAGATTGGCCGCCACACCCGCTCTTCAATTGGTACATTTGCATTACCTTCTAACCGTTTTGAGAGTGTTCACATTGACATAGTTGGACCTCTACCTACACCTGTTTCTCCTCCTGAAGGTATCTATCAACTACCAGCCAGATATTTACTCACTATCATTGATCGTCACACTGGCTGGCTAGAAGCTACTCCATTGGTCAACACCACTGCTCCAGATGTCGCACACGCCTTCATCAACACATGGATTGCTCGTTTTGGAGTGCCTCTCTATGTTATGACTGATCGTGGTTCACAATTTGAATCTGAATTCTTTCATCATGTCTCTCTTGCAGTTGGTTTCCATCGTTTACGCACTACAGCATATCATCCTCAAGCCAATGGTAAAATTGAGCGACAGCACCGCAGCATTAAAGTTATTCTGAAAGCCCGCAGCATCAACTGGCTCAGAGATCTTCCTATCGCCTTACTCGCTCTTCACAGTGCACCTGATGACGATGGCATTTCTCCATTTACACGACTTACTGGTGAACGCATTATGGTACCGCGTATTCTGGCAACTGAAGACGCTGATCCAAACGCCTTAAAAATTTCAATAGATGATTTATTACACACACTATCTCCTAGGAAACAACGAAAGAATCAACAATGTTATATACCAAAAGATCTTTTAACTTCTACACATGTATGGCTTAGAGTTGACCGTGTTCGCCGACCACTGGAAGCACCCTATACTGGCCCATTCAAAGTCATCAGTCGCCACACCAAACATTTTGTAATTGAACTCACAAATGGATTACCGCAAACAGTTTCAATTGATCGTCTAAAACCCTGTCGTCGTACTTCTACACCAACATCTCAAACTACTGTATTACCAACTTCACCTAATCCAACTCAAGATGTTCCATTGCAATCTTCAACCAGTACTCAAGATGCAACAAGTCTACCATCCACAGCACCAACTTCAGACGCAAACAATTCTGCATCAGCACCTAAATCAACAACTACACGAACTGGTCGTCACGTAAGACTAAACCTTAACCCTAATTACATATATTATTGAGAAATCATAATTAGAAGATGCAAACAAGAAAACGAAGAACACAACCTTTTATCTATCATTGAACATTTATTTTAGCATTTAAATCACTTTTATAATATCAATAATCAATTATATAATCCTTATACATTTTAGCTTATAACATTTTTATTACTCTATATCATGCATTGTTATTACTTCCCTGGCTCCGCCATCTGGCGGGGGGAGTTATGTAGGAACCTTCCCGAACACCAAGACTTCCAGCTGTGTATTGATATTGGTCGCGTGCAGATTTTGGTCCCAAAACACTTTGGGAGTTTGACCGACCCCTGTGCCCCAATAATATGGTGACCCCTGATTTCTATTTAATATTTCAAAATCTCTATACTGGAAGAATGTTTCCACCAAATATGAACAAATTATTATAGAATACCCCTTTAAATGTTTATTCTGGTTTAGTTTACCTGTTGAATCCTCTGATACAATCAAAGATCTCCTTACAAAACTGCTGAAAAGAAATCCAAAAGAACGATTAGATTATGGTAAGTTAGCCAGCGACAAACAATCAAGATTAGTTAGTAAAAGAGATTTGTCAAAAGTGCCGTTTCATACTGTAAGTAGGAATCTGGAGCTACCCCAAATTCCTATAAATTGTATGGTGCACATGAGTCAACTTATTCCTTCTGTTTAATTTGCCCCGCCATTTCACCAGTATCAACTCAGCCTTACAAAAGATATATCTCGACATCAATGCAGAGCATCTCTGTGATATCAAATGGAACTAGTGCAATGTTAGCTCTAAGTGGTTGAGCATCAGCTCTATTTGCGGGAGACCAATGCCTTGTCAGTGCACCCATTTATTTCCTATTAAAGATCTGTGAGTCCAAACCCATCCGACCAGATCAGATTTTCCCAGATTTATTCGGATTAGGTTGGATCTTTAAAATCCTTTATAGTAATGTTTGCTGAGTTATTTGGGCTATTTTTATGTCAATTTTATAACATTTCACTGATTTTTATCTCAATATGGTCATAAATATAATACAAAGATTATACATTACTTGCATCTGAATTCTGTCAAATCAGATCCGATTCTCAGGGCATAATCCAATTGTTTTGGATTTTTTCCGGATTAAAACACATTCAGATTGGATTCAGGTTTAAATTTTTTGTTGATATTTTGATTACGATAATGCTCACTCCGATCCAATGCAGACCTCTATTTCCTAAGCCTACAAATTCAGTTAATAAGGTTCAGTTGCTAAATTGTTATTTTTGATATTTGTAGATGACTTCTTCATACATCCTTTTATCGATGCCAACAATATTACGCCACGTTGTAAGTGAAGATATTGAATATTCATATTTTTTTCCTTGATTTCAGACTATTTTTGAAATTTTTGGCTTGTTTTTTAAAATTTTACATGTGAGTTATGTAGATTCAGCTCTCTTGTTCTCTGTCAATAATGTTGTCATTTGTATTTCAGCCAATCCAATGGCAGTCCCTCGTTTTAATGATAATCATTCACCAAGATCTAATAAATCGTCATCTTATGGATCATTTGGTGCCATAGAGGTATGTATATCTGCTACACATTAACAATTATTTTAACTACAGTCAAACCTGTTATAACGGTCACCTAGATATTTCGCCTAGATTATAAAGTGGCCACCTGTCTATAGTGGTCACTCTTGCAATGTGTAAAATAGTATTTTCTATTGAATCAGACCTGTATATAAAGGCCACCTGTCTATAATGGTAAATGTATCTACCTTTCGTAGCTGGCTGTTATATACAGGTTTCACTGTATTGCGATATTATTTTGCTTGCTTTAAAGTTTTTTTCACTTGTTTTAAACCAAAATTTCTTGTTTATTGATCAAGATCTGATTGTGTAATGTGTATGTCAAATTTTCAAGCAATTTGGTTTGCATTCACACTCAATACAGTAAGTTCGCCTAAAACAAGTTAAAAAAACTTGATAAAATAAAATGTTATCTTGCGTGTAGAGTTGGAGACAATGAATCAAGCAAATTCTGTTTTCATTGTTCCTTTGTTGTGCCTCTTAATTGATATCACAAACTCTTGCCTGAACACAAGATTTAAAAAGTTGATTATAATGGTTTAGCCATTATAGCCAAGACAAAATCATCATCATCATGAAAATGCATAACTTTTCTTTTGAACGAATTTAATAATATGATATCAAATATTTGTTCATATTTTATGATAGAGTCCTCCTTCAAATCTTGGTCGACGTAGCAACTGGATCTCTCCACCAGAGGATTTAGCTCTGTTTTCTAGTTCAGGTAAAATTATTGAATGCATTTCATGATTGTGTATCATTTATTTATTTAAATGTTCAAACTCGATGTACAGATGAGTTCTGTATGCATACTATTCTGTTTGGTCTATCAACTGTAGAAAAACAATCATTTTATTTACAGCAATTCAAAGTGCACCATTTGAAGTTAAAGGTGTAACACAAACACATGGTGAACCGTCTTCATTGCCAGAGGTATATCGATACTATTCATGATTAATCAAATAAATAATATAGGCTACAGAGTAACTCACATAAGTGCAATTGCCCCTGCAAAAAACAGTTCAGAAGTTCATGAACAGTTCATGAACGTTAAATGGCTCCAATTTTCCTGAACAGTTCATGAACAGTTCATGAACCCTCACAGACAGTTCATGAACAGTTCATGAAAATTTGGGACCATTTAACGTTCATGAACTGTTAATGAACTCCTGAACTATTGTTGCAGGGGTGGATAAGGGAAATTCCAGCTTCTTTGCAACCTTGATTTCAACCCTCGAAGCTATTTTATGGTCAGATTCTTTTTAAACAATTTGAAAATCGTTGGCAATTTTGACTTCACTTAAGCGGGTACATTGTATAACCAAAATTATTTCAATTGTTCTGTCTTGTTACCAGTATTGACAAACTGCTGTTTTCTTCATTCGAAGTGATCTGAAAGATATCAATAGGGTCCAACGAAAGTGGAAAAGAGAAAATTCAGGAGAAAATACATTTTTATGATTTATAGGCCAAACTTCAACAACAAAAATTGAGAAGAAAATGTTAAATGTTGTAGACAGAGTCCGACAAAAGGTTCAGCCTTCTGGAATCTCAAAGGCATTTCAAGATTTTTTTCTGAGTTTTTTGTTGAAGTTTGACCAATAAATCCTTCAAATATAATTTTCTTTCGAGTTTTTATTTGCTCAAATTTTCCGGAATCTAGGATTCCAGGATTCCTTCTTTCGTCTAACCCTGGTTCTAGGATTCTAGAAACTGTTAATTACCACGACCGACTTAATATCACTCATTTTTCAGAACCGAATTCTATCAAACTCAACAATCATTCCGGTGAATATCAATCTAATCTGCAGTAATATCAATCAGGTTACACAGTTTCTATGTTGAATGTTCCACATTCTACTGAATTTTACCTCTACAAAAAGGTTACCTGTCTCAATTAAGATATTTTCATTTTCATAGATTTTACAAATTAACCAGAATTTGCATTTAAATTTCAGGATTTTGTTCTCGTTTCATCAGATGGTAGATACGGATCGCCTCATGGTAAGAGGCCAAAATCTATAAATTAATACATTCATAGCCATCTAATCATCATTTCAGATTTTTTGCTTTTTGCTTGCCAAAAACTCATCATACGTTGCCTGATACTGTAGTAGATAAAAAAAATTTCTTTTTTTCAATTAGGTTTATTAATTTTTAGTTTGAAATATGCACATATATATAGAAATTTGGAATTTGCTTTTGAAGTTTTAAAAATTTGAAATATATCAGTATTAAAACTTTGAAATTTAAAAAAATAAGAAAAACAAATAACATCAAATGCACTGGTAGCTCAGTGGCAGAGTGTCCGCAGTCTGTGCTGGAGGCTGTAGTTTGATTCCTTGTCGGTGCACACTTGTTTATAGTTAGTAATCATTTGTATATGTAAATTTGTTAATCTCATCTAATAAACAAGCAGCTGTGCTTACTCCGGGGCGACTCTCATTCATTGATTGGCTGTAAAATGTAATACTAAGAAAATTATCATGTTTATATCTGAATTTTTGAATTAAGTATTATTGAATTGTCTTATCCTCCGTGAAAAGAGTTCATGAACATTTAATGGCCCAATTTTCTTTAACATTTCATTAAAAATTTGTGAAAAACAGGTAATTTAACGTTCATGAACATTCCATAAACGATTCATGGACTGTTTACAATAGTATGTTTGTGAACAGTTCAGTTCTTACATATTCACAACATAGCAGTTCATGATATGTTTATTATTTGCAGGAATGATTATATTCCGCTTTTTTGCCATTATGTAATCATTGATTATATTCCTTTGTTTTTTTTTTATTGTAGAACGAAGAAAGTTAGCGGTTACCCCTACAAATGTTGATAGGTAATGACTACATACGAAGCAATTGTATATGTTTACTGCGTATGAAATGTAGTATAGGGAATGCATGAGGAATGTAGTACTGTATATGTCATATGGTATAAGGAATGCTACATCCTATCAATGCGACAATGCTACAGCAATCATCCTATTCATCTGTAATCTGTATTTAATAGTACTGCATATTCTACCTAAACAATGATCTCTACCTATAAATGCAAGTCTGTTTGTATTCAGTTTCAGCTGTTTTCAATGAAGATATAGAAGTTAGATAATCATTATAGAACCGTTGTTTCTCAGTTGGGTTCGGACAGACTTCAATTTTTTATTTCGGATAACGAAAAATGAATGTACTGTTGCTAATGTATTTTTATTACAGTCACCACTGTTGACATCGAATTCTATCGTGTGTTTCATTTTAAGAACACGTTAACATAGCTAAACCATTTATTATTGTTTACCTCTTACTTAGCATGGTAGAACGGGTGACTCATTTCTAGTAGCCTATTTATTTTTTCACCATTTTGGAAACGAAAAATTGAAACATTAAATAATTGTCTGTTTGGTACTATTTTTTCTCTAGAGGTTAATAGTTTAGATATTTAAGTATGGTTGGAATCTAAAATATAGATGTCTTGAACTGTGCATATTATATTGCTAGATCCGTTTCTTGAAATGCTATTTGACTATGAATAAATCGTTTGCCCTGGCATTTTATCTCTGAGAATGAAAATTAAGTAACTATAAAAAATAAAACATTTGTGTTTACCAGTATAACAAGAAGAATCAAGTTTATTTGTCTGATGATTGCCTAGGCATGAAATTATCAGTAACAATTATGAATGTGTTGTCTTTGACTCCTTTTATTATATATAGATAAATACATATAGAAAGGACGAAGGTTGACTCAAATATTACGAGTTTGATTCGTTACTCTGAGTTTCAGACGGCTTATTTGTAATGAAAATTATATGTGTGTCATTACAATTATACGTATCATACTAAAACGCGTTTTTATTGTTTCATGGTCGCATATCTATTGAAGTTTGAGTCTATACATGCATATATAAATCATTTCAATGAAGAATGAATACAAATAAGAATAATTATTTATATGTAACTTATATGTTCTAAGTTTTATAGTATTTCACATTTACTAATTATTTGGGTAATTAACAAATGTTTGACGCTTGAAAATAAATGATAAGTATAATTATGATTTTCAGCCCCCTGCACAGTTAATCCTATAGACTTGTTGATGAACTGACTTGACTGATTATATTTTCTACGTAGGAACATCCAACGTCGAGCATCAGATCGTGATAGTATTTTAAGACAAGCATTATTCAGTATTGGTTCACCACCAAGTGACGGAGAACGTACACCACAAAGCACATCACCATATCATTCACCATCATCAACTAAATCAATTCAGAATCGTTGCTCAGTTAGTTCATTACCAACTGGTTTTGCGAATCCATTATTTACATTACATCAACAAGCACGTCCTAAAGATCGTCATTTAACAACATTATTAAAAGATGATTTAGATAGTAATTCGTCATCGTGTGAAGATGATGAAGATTCACCACGGAGATTACCTCGTCATATACCAAATATACGACCTAGAACGTTAAGTGGTACATTATTTAACCACGCCCCAATTCAAATGGGTTTACATATTAAAGATAATACATTTCCAAGATCTAATTTATTAACACAACCAGTAAAAGAAATGAATAATGATCATCGTAGAACGAAAGTTATTGGACGTGTTCAATCTTCTCCTGCTGTATTAAGTGAAATTGCACGTTTTTTTCCTGTTCAAAAAATGGCTTCAAAAAACGATGCACATTTCTTAACACATAATATTACAGCATTGTTAAAACAATTTGTTGTTGATTCACAATCTCCAAAAACTGTTGCAAAGTTACCTTCGCCTGTATTCCGTTTACTTGATACGGGATGTTCACCTACGTTTTCTGGGTTTACACCACCGCCTCAATTATTACAAGTTTCACCTGGTAGTTTACAAAATGATTATCTAAATGGTTTAATCAAAGCATGGGAATCACCACGAAGTGGTGGTACACCTGGAAGTAGTATTGATAACGCAAGGATGTCACCTTTCTCTTCAAGTAACCCATCGATTTCATCATCATTATCATCACCTAATATTACAACATGTAAAGGCGCAAAAGTTACTCGTGGATTTAACGATCAATTATCACCTGAACATGGTATTCGTAAAAAATCTAATTCACAAATATCAGATTTATTAGATGAGACATTAGCCCCTTTAGACCAAGTAGAAATGATTACAGATATATCATCAATTAAAGGTTATATCACTGCTTTATTAGATATTATACATGAAAAAGAAATTGTTTTAACAGATATTATATCATCTCGTGTATACTGCGATGAGGAATTTTACAGTGCATCTGATGAAACACATTTGGATCGTTCATTGGTTGTTTTATTCCTACGAATGGAATGTCTTCGTATATTGAATAATAAATTAAATGGATTAATAGTGGATATAAACAATGGCTCATTAACACCATCAAAATCTTTTAAACAAGGTAAAACTAATGTACACCTTTCATAGCGACCACCTGTATCTAGAGGTCATATCGGTCATTTGTTGTTGTTGTTGTTGCTTATTTTACTTCGATATATATTACGGATAGGTGCATACAAGCATCTGTTTTACACTATATCCGATAAACATTCAAATTATAAATATATACCCTAATATGATTAAAATATAATAGTCTAAATAAGTAATATAAATTTAAAAACTCATTCATTTACATCTGTCTGCGTTTAAATAATAAATATGAATCGAAAAACAAGAAATATTTTTAGATTTTAGATTTGACTTTCGGAAAAAAATTTAATTCAATCTACCATAGCCACGAACATTTTATTGTATTTTAATTTGCAGATCATTCGTTAACGATTTACATCATTCCTTAACTGTGAAGCGCTTTTGATCAAATCAAATGTTAAAATGGGCTATAAATTATTATTTAGCAATGATTAAATACGAATAAATTAATAAATCGAAATGAACGATACATGAAACCAAAGCTATAGATACAAGCAATATTATTTAGTCATAACTATGAAAAATCTAGCTAGTTAACAGATATAATAATAAATTAAAAAATTTATTATATTGATTGTAAACTCAGTTACACATACGTATATGAAGGTATTCAATTTTTTGTAAAACAGAGCATTATAGAATAAGAGACAAAGGTGAAGCAAAAGTCTTTCTCCATTACACAGAATTTCACGTATTTAATAGCGATCTTCAGACGGTAATACTAAAAATGAAAAACGCGCATTTACATCTATCAATATACATACATGAACAATGAAATATAACGCTATTGTTTATTTATAAGTGGTTAGTTAAATTGTCTACATTGTAGAATATTTTTAGTATATTTTTAGAAATGACATCATTATTGTTGACATTTTCACAGCTTTCAAATCTCTACTTGATGTTTACTCATCATTGCTAACAGAGGTCAAAAGGATTCGAAAAAAAACTGAACTTAAAACAACACACATAAATGCAGCAAAGGTAAATATCTAGCTTCAGCTTAGCCTTATATCAGAGCCATCTATTTACAAGAGTTGGGACACTTCTGCCATTTTTGTATCTTTTTGCCTGGACCCGAGCACGTTTTTAACAGTGCGCATGTGCAGGAGAATGTTGTGTGTTTTTTTCAGCCATATTGTATTGTATTTTTTCGCGCGTTTCACTTGAAATGATTGAGAACCTGTTTCCAAAAGAACAAAGATGGCATCCAAAAATCACGTGACTGACATCTGTCCAATTGGAGACGATAGCGGCACATGAAAGCGTGTCCCAACTCTTGTAAATAGATGGCTCTGCCTTAAATGCCTTTCACTTCATTACATTTATTAATATGTTTTATATTTTCATTTGTTAGCAAAAAGCCATGCGTGCTATCTACAAGAGTGCAATGGACTTAGTGAGTTATTTCATCTATTTAGTAACCATAATAAGTTTTAGACAAGAAAATAGCTAATTTTTCAAGTTTGAACAAAATTTTATTTCTTTTATGATTTATTTATGTAGGGAAAATTGGCTGCATCTGATGACTTTTTAAAGCGTAATGGTGTAAGTTGATTATTCAGTTCAAGTAATGACTTTTGGTGTAGTAGGATTATTCCAAATAACATGTTCCAATAGATTATTAATACGGTGACCTTAGTGCACTAATTATAAACAGATGCCAGTTACATGAGATAGCTAAAGGAGGATTAGCTCAGATGGCAAAGCAACCGAACTTCAGATCGGATCATATCTGATCGTCTGTGGTTCAAATTCCCCGAAGGTCAATTCAGCCTTGACTTTATTTGAAACATCAAATGAGTAGCATCTGAGGATGGTAGATGGAATGGTTCAGAGGGAATTGCATTGTGAGTAGCTGCGGCGTATCGTTGCGCATTGACAATCGAGACCTACCTGCCATGAAATCTGTTGAAATTTATCTGCAGTGTCGCGGCTGAGATCAGCAAAGAGCGTTTAAAATCATTGCTCTAAGCGAAAAAGCCATGGTACGGGTGCCTTCGGTAGGGTGACACCGTCTACATTGCTTACTTTAGTTACATGATTTTATGTAAGTCATTTTCGTTCCGTTAAACCCAGGCCCGCGAATTTTCAACAAAGCCCGCGAAAGCAATATCATGAATTCGAAAAACCTTTTGTTCAAAAATGAAATAGTAGGGCTTTGGGCTTGTATCCCAAGCTTCTTGGATATATCCCCTGTTTGTGATTGGCATGTATCAGGAAAGAAATCAGTTATCGCCCATGGGCTTCAAATGTTAACCAATCAACCATCCCGCCAAGAAAACTACTATAACTTCCTCTTTATACGGATACATGATACAGAAAATTACCTATTCGGTTGACGTGGTACGTTGTTGAAAATGGTTTTCTGCTGATATGGTTTTGGTTCTCATCGTGGACCAAGACCCCAGTCGTTAAGCAAATGCTACGTTGTGAAATCATGTCTGCTTGCCTTTTATTTACATACTAGCAATGAGTGTATGGCCAATGCTGACCCTCGGGTTTGTTCGACTTTTATTTATATATATTGCCACTATTTTTTTGTCCTGATGAACCACCCTATATTGTAATTTAATAAGACTATATGATCACATGTTTATTCTTCTACGCAGTCGAGTGAAAAGTATTCGCAAACAACAATTCTCCTTCAAGGACTGTTGAGAGAGGCTGAATCAAAACGAGATGTACAGATATTACGACAATGTATCTTTTTCTTATTAGTATAATGACGATCATATTGTGTTCATTTCATGCATAGTTTTATACCTATGGCTGACAGTACAAGAAATGAGGATGTAGAAAACATGAACACCTTATCCAAATAATTTCAACATTTGTACTTGTAGCTTGATGTAGAATATCCCAAGTGGATATTTCAAATGGAGAATTAGCTCATATGAACTTCATATGACATTGATATGCAGTGATAAGTCTGAGATTAGAAGACATTAACGATCATTGGTTGTGTCATGTTGGACTACTATTCAAGTGATACGAGCAAGAGCCATCTATTTACAAGAGCTCTCAGCTCCCATTGGACAGATCACATGATTTTATGGACGTCATTTTTGTTCCGTCAAACCCAGGCTTTCCGAAATTTGAACAAAGCCCGCGATAATAATATCATTAATTCGAAAAACCTTTTGTTCAAAAGCAAATCCTCGTTTTCAATGGAACAAAAATAGCGATTTTTGAGCTCCAAAACCTGCGTGTCCTAACTGTTATAAATAGATGACTCTGATGCGAGCCTCAGACAAGCACCATGCTTAGATGTCAGCATGATGTCAGGCACTGCCAATTGTATGACCGCTGTACAGAGGTGACCGTTATTGCAGATTTGAATGTTTGTACTTTTTATAGTATCTTTTTTATTGTGTTGATGTTTTCATACCTTAATCAATTCAAATTTAGATATTTCTATTATTGACAAACGACGAACAAGTTCTTAACTTGTATTTTAAAAGAAAACAGAAAACTAAGAAAGATCTATTATAAATAAATAGAGAGAAATAAAAAGTTAAACAAAAAAGTAATATTTTTCATTGCTTTAATTAAGGAAAGATATTATGTAAATAATTAACAAATTCATTCAATGAATTTTTAGAAATATCTCCTAAAAAATATGTTTCTTTTTTTTATTTAATTTTTTGTTTTGCTATAATTTGATATTAATAATTATATAATATATTACTTTCAATGTAAATTATAATTATTAATATTATTATAAATAATTTAATAGAAATTCTGTTTTATTGTACCATATAGTCAGTTCTTCTAGTAATAAAATTTTGAATAAAGAATAATTTTCATCTAGCTAAATTTGATTTTGTTCAAAACCGGGTTTAAAATCCATCTGGTTTCCCGCCTTTTCTGAAATCTGATACAGCGAATAATTCAATATGTTCACTATGAATATGTCCTTTCCTATATGAATGATGTTGCCATTCGCCTGAGGTTCTTGCAATGGCTTGTACAACTGCATGGTTATCATCACCTCGGCTCACCTGCAAAACATTGAGAAAAATATTGTTTATTTAACTCCCTCTTAAAGTTTACATTTTTAACCAAAACGGTTCAAATTCCCGAAAATTTCCATATCAGTGTCAAATGTAGACAGGGACAAATCCCCATAAATCGCATAACATGGATTGTAATTATTGATTTTCACTGTCCTTGCTACCCTGATAAATTTTAGAAATTTCAAAAAATCCAAGCAATTTTCCCTGGAGATGTTTGTAAAATAAATACCTTATGTTTGTATTTTGTTGTGAGTTCTTCAGCAATGACCGAATCGAATCTTGACTCAACAAATACTTTATCAGGAATCAGCTGGCTGTGAACCCTTGGAGCATCAATGGCTTCTTTAAGTGACATTTCCAGCCAGAGGTGATTGATGATAGCCTTAAAGACAAAACCCAACAGTCAGTTGCTATAATAAAGGATGGTTACGACAGAGCCATCTACAAAAGTTGAGACATGTTTTCCTGGATTTTCTCATGCGTTGCTCTTGGCTCCCATTGGACAGATGCCATGCCAATCACATGATATTATGGGTGCCATTTTTGTCCCGTCAAGCCCAGGCTCTCGAAATTTGAACAAAACATACGAAAATATTATTGTTCAATAGCAAAACCACTTGTTCAATGGAACAAAAATGGCGATTTCAGAGCCTCAAAAGTTGCGTGTCCCAACTTCTACAAAGAGATGGCTCTGGGTTGTGATCGTATGTTCATGAATTAGCAATAAATTATGTCGCTGGCCGACTGTTGCGACGAGTATACGAAGAGCAAAATGTACACTTTCTGAATAGATATGAATTATGCTTGTGTTTTCTGGTGCAACAAAATACAACTTGTGTTGATATTACTTTTAATAATACATTGTAGCTCCTTATTCTTCTTCTCTTATTTGCAGCTTTGAACCTTGACAAATTTTTTAGCGAAAAATTTCGAAGCGGAAATTTTGAACAATGTTTATCTTAGAATCTCCATGCACATGAACCAACTAATCACAGATTTCAAATTAAAATACTTTATCATGAATTCGTATTTTATAAAGTCAAAAGTGAGGATCCACACTGCTGCAAACGTACGTGATTGTTGTGAGAAATATATTGCTAGTATGTATATTACTTGACATATAATTAGGCTGTTCAATTTTTGCTTAATTTATATAAATATGCAGGGAATTCGTATTTCATGCAAGTATATTTTGGTTGGATTAAGACCTGTTTTAAGCCAAAATGTCTTGAGTTCAGCAAGAACAACAAAAAATCATGTTGTTGGCAAGTAAAACTTGAATTGAGTAACACTTATTTCATTGAAGATAAATCGAGCAAGATATTCTTGCATTTTTTCCGTGAATTCCGTTTACCTGTGCAACAGCTGTAGTGATAATTGAGCCTCCAGATCCTCCAGCAACCATTCGGACGTTTTTATGTTCATCTAAAATAATTACTGGTACAGCACTTGATTGTGGTCTTTTCCATGGTTTGATAAAATTAATGGGCGACGGTGGTAATCCAAATTCATTGGCTGCTTCAGGAAAACTAAAGTCATCCATTTCATTGTTGTAAACGAAACCAAGCTTCCCTGACCGGAACTTTGCACCGAGACTATAAAAGCAAAAACACAAGCGTCTAATACTTGATTTAAAAAATAGAAATTTCATATATTTTTTCAATAAACCTTCCCCTTGCATACGATTGGGAATATCATCTTAATATGATCATAAATTATCACATTACTATCACGTATCAGGGTTAAATAAATGGGAGAAAAGCTTGAATCACTTAACCCTGACTTGATGCATGTTCTTGTTTACATGGGTTACCGTTCGTCACTCGTTCTGTTTTATGAATATATTTAAATACGGGCAGATACTCATAAATGCAGTTTCCTCTAGTCGATTGCATCCGCAATCAAATTATGGAAGTAAGTTGATGTTTCAGATAAATTCAAGGCTGAGTTTACCATCGCGGCTTGAACACATGTGACCAGATCTGAAATCTGGCTGCTCTGACCATCTGGGCTAGGCTATTCTTCCCTGAAAGACTATTTACGTTGAAGGGCTGATCGTGACCAGGATCGTGAAAATAATACATCCACTGTAATACGTGCCTAACAATTAATTTTTGAGAAATTATACTGTACTTACTATCCGTTAACAGTTGATGTAACAGCTACGGTATCCCCATTAGGTCCAACAACAACCAGATGGGTTGTTCCTGTTTTCACTTTAAGACTAAATTGTCCTCCATAATACGATACATCTTGTGTACACGTATCATTGATCTTCTGACGTGTCTTTTTCGCGGTTGATGTTTTTATCATATCAGCAACAAGGTTTTTAACAGATGGCTCAAAATCAGCATCACTCATAAGAGAACGTTTAGCATAGGCAAATTTGAATGCTTCGATAATACGGTGATAGACAAGCCCGGGATTCTCATTATAATCAGCTAAGCTTAAGCCATAACCTATAATAGAGTTTGATCAAGAAAGAGTCATACAAAAAGTGATCCAATAAAATGCAATGTACTTTGGTAATTCTCAACTACATATCTGGAAAAAGGGAAAAAAACTTCCAGGGCATGACATATCCTCTTCTCTATGTGATTTCTCTGACTCCTGTTTAGAGCTTCAACGGTACGTAGATTATAAAACACGCATAAATCTAGCAGACGAGAAAGTCTTTCTATTTTCTGTCTTTTTTACGATATGTTGCGACAGCAGAGATAAGCCCTTTCTCGATGAGAAAAAAGCACTCAAGTTAGCATTGCCTTACAGAAGGCGCTTGTACTATTCACTCTTTTCTTTCTAGGAGAGTGGCTCTTCTCTCTAGAGTAAGGATTGATAATTTTCTTTACTGATCTCAGCCACAACACTGAAGATCAATTTCAACAGATTTCATGCCAGTTATAGGCCTCGATTGTTTATTTTCAATCTATTTTCTTTCATTTTCATAACTTGTCGTAGCTTATCTGAAAAAGCGCAAAGTTTTTCTATTGAAAATCCACCATTTCTGGAGAATTTAGACGTCATTTTAGGAGAATTTACATGTGATCATTATTAATTAGCTTTTTATTGTCAAAACAAGCATTTTATTTAAACTAAAAGAAAATATTTATCCGTGATGATAAGTACTTTGATAACACTTTCGTTGATATGAGACACTCAAGAGGCCAAAGTCACTCGCTTTGCAGCTCGTGATTTTTTAAGCCTCTTTGATGTCTCATTACGCAACCAGCGTGATCTTATCAGAGTACAATAAACCGAGCGCGATTTTCTATTTACTAAATCCTAATTTGTTTCCTTCATTTTCAAAGGAATGCATCCGCAACATCTGCGTGAAATTCAATTAATCCTGAATGGTCCTATTATCCACACAACCTTTCATGAAGTATATACTGATGTTTTCGTAATTGATAACATTGAAGAAACATAATTTTACCTTCTAAAACGTTGAGAATGTATGCTAGAATAGGACCACTTGCTGGTGCAGGAAAGTTTAGCAATTTATATTGTCCAAGTTTTGTTTCAACAGCGGCCCGTACAATTGCCTTATAATTCTTTAAGTCTTTTAAAGTGATAATTCCTTTGTGTTTTTTAATGTCAGCAACAATTGTTTTGGAGAATTTCCCTTTGTAAAATGGATCTGCATTTCCTGCTTTTGCAATTTCTTGTAATGTTGCAGCAAGTGCAATGTTTATTACAGTACCGTTGACAGGAATAGGATTACCATCTTTGAAGTAGAATGATCTATATATTAAAAATAAATAATTATATTAGAAGAGATTACATTAATACACAATTGAGCCAGTATCATCCTAACAAAGGCCGGCGTGTACCATTCTTCTATTTCTAGAGGAGTGCAAAAGTTGTTCTTCTGCATGAAAAACTGTTCAAAGACCCCTGGAAACGCAATTCAACAATCTATATTCATTTTATTTTTCAGTTAGCTAAAAGCCATCCCGGCAGCGATTTGGCAGAAACAGTGTAGTTACGTCCATGCAGCCATTATGGATCGCGCGTCGTCGATTTTTTTGGCTGCAAGCGACGAAGATCAACAAGCGTTCTCACGCGTACTTACATAAATTCGGAAGCGCTTTACTGATCTCGTTGTTGTTGCTGCAAAAATAATGATGTTTGGAAATAGCGGGAAAATCAACGAAGTTACAATAACACGTGTTCATAGCTTTCTTTTCGTTGTTCAATAATGATAATTAATCTGATTCATCCGATGTAACTAGTTAATTCCTGAAACATTATCATGAATCCTGTGCTCTGGGAATCTATTATTCCATCATTTTCAAAGAGCAAAGTTGTTTCATCAAACAATAAAACTATCACAATAGGATTAAAGGTAAGTTGTACGATGGTCAATAATGTCAATAATTTGATAAATATATTTGGTTGATTCACAAATTGCATCTCATCTCTCTTTATTCTGTAAAAGCAATCTATTTTTTCTAATAATGATTATCTAGATATTAACAAGGGAACACCTTGATGAATGGTTCGAAAACTTCAAATTGAAGTCAAGAAGTGACTACATCCGAGTCGAAGGACAGAGAGAAACAAAAGGCAAACGGTTTGTGTACTCCTGCTCTTACCGTTGTCATCGCAGTGGCACAGAATCAGAATTGCCCAGGTCGTGGAAAAAGCGATGTGGCTGCGAGGCAACGGTAAGGCTCGAGCTTCACAGAAATGACCAAGTCAGAGTTCGAAGCGAAATTATTAAGGAAGGGTAAGAATGATGTGGAGGTAGGTGGATAGTTATAATTTTCTTTCGGCACCAAACAGTTATGTTATGCGTGCACATTTTCAATTTCATCAACAATATGATGCATACTTTATATGCACAGGTGGATGGTACAGCAATAGTGCTACAGAGCCAAATTATGAAACGTGTTGCAGCACTGGCATCTGCAAACGAAACGTTATTTGTAGATTCAACATCCAGTATAGATGCAAACCATGGAAATGTTACTGTATTCTTGGTTAGCACACAGGCAGGTGCATTGCCAATTGCAATAGCTTGTCATCTTGGCTTGACAGAACAGGTAGGACAACCAAAAAGTCTAACATTGATTCAGTACTTATGTTATATGTTCCGAATTATCAATGATCTATTTAAATTTATAAGTAATAAGATAGCACTTTCTTTATTTAAACAGATATATAATTTGGTTTTCAAAATGCTCCGCAATGTCACTGGAATTAAACCCAAGATTTTCATGACTGATGACAGTAGTGCAGAGAGAGGGGCGATACGAGACATATGGTCAGATATCAAACCGTCTTTGCTTTACTGCATATTCCATAAGTGCCAGGTAACTAAAAGAAAAATAGTGTTAGGAAATCAATGAGACAAACTTGATATACATCATCATACTTTTTATTAAAAGTTAATTGAGAACTTACTGATTTCTTCAAGGCAACATGGAGGTGGTTATGCGATGGGAAGAGTGGTGTCCCTAAGGAGGAACGCCAAAACTTGATGAAAGCATACACTCAAATACTGTACGCTGAGTCAATTGAGGATGCTGAACTTCTCTATGAGGCAACAGTGTTCCAGCTAGGAGAAGGAGAAGAAAATTTTCAAAAATTTGGGGTATTATATATATTCAAACATGCTTATAATAATCAGTTACAATATCTAACTAAGTAGACCAATACTGGCTTCAGGGTTATTGCTAATGGACTGCTATAGACAGGTGGTCACTGTATAGAGGTGATCTTTATAGCTGTAGCAGGCTTGACTAGTAAAAATAGATGTAAAATAATGCATGAATGCTTTCTATAGGAATATTTAGAGAACGAATGGGAACGAAAAAGGGAAGACTGGTTATTGTGTCATCGACAAGGTCTACCAACCCGAGGTCACAATACAAATAATTACTGTGAAGCTACAATGCGTATCATCAAAGACATTATCATAGAAAGAATGAGGAGCTACAATATAGTGGCGTTCGTTGAGTACTTTTCAGGTTAGGACACTCCAACAAATTAATCACCCATGCCTCTTTCATGGCAGTTTAAAGATTTATCATCAACATTTTTCATTCATTTTTGATATGTACTAATAAACACTATGGATGATGTTTTCTTGATGTACAGATGCTTTTGAAGATTATCTAAGAAACCGATTGGTGTGTCATGCGTACCATCAGAAGAATACTGATGCAATAAAACGTTACTTGAGGTACAGAAGCTGAGATAGAAGGATACATTAAGAAACAGCATTTTTATGATATGCAGAAGTAAAATCTTGAAAATATTTCTATGATATCATATTATAATGACGATTCTTCATTCACAGATCTATAAGTGGAAAATCACTACATGTCGACGTCATTTCAGAAGGAGCTGCACGAAGCGAAACTGATAGCACCATTATCTACAAGGTGGATTTAGTAAATGGCTTCTGCAGCTGTTATCAAGGTATCAGTGGGCGTTTATGCAAACACCAATTGGCAGTTGCTGCTAAATTTGGCAAACACTTGCCAAACATGCCATTAGCGGAGTCATCAGCTGATAGACATGCTTTAATGGTGTTAGCTCTTGGTGAAGAAAAATCTCCAGAACTTTCATTTTTTGAAGACCCAGTTCTATCATTGCAAGGTACACAGGCAAAATTATGAATTGACAGCAGAATAGCACTTGATGAATATAACATTGCAAAATTTTCTTTCTCTAAAACAGAGAACCAAATTGTTGTTTCTCAATCAGACATTGGTGACTCTAGTTCTAGCCAGTTTACACAAGTGGAAACAAGTGATGGTACACAGATTGTAAATTTCGTGAAATGATTTCAATTTAATCAGATTGCCGTGAATAATTAAAAGTAGTTAAATAGCACAATATTCTATTTTAGATAACAACATTATCTATGGAGGAACCTCGACTGCTGATGCATTTGAGAATGAGGCGGTTGATCACGGTGATTATTTTCTGAATCAAACATTTACAATTCTTGCTTTTAAATACAGTGAGGAACAAGCACTACAATATAAAGTTCTGCATTTCAGATATCAATGATTATGAAGACTCTACAGATGAGATCTGTACCGATGATGTGCTTGAGCAAGGTAACAGATCGTTCACATATCCCAGCTCTAAGGCTGAATGCTTCATCAAATAACATTGAAATTAGCCTAAATTTGATTTGATGTTAAGCACAAGCCCAAGCCAATTTGACTTTTTTTAAATTTAGAACAGCAACTTTAAATTTCTAACCCAAATTAGAAAAGAATGCATAAAACATTCCAAACAAATATGATAGGAAAAAATATAATATGAAAAGAATTAATTGCGGTCCATGAAGCAGACCATACAAGACCATCAATAACACCATTATATAGTGTGTGATATTTTATTGATTGATGTTTCATTGTAAGTCTAGACTTGGTTATTTTTCCATAGTGGGCTTTCTTGTCATTCCGGCATGAGTTCCGACTTTCGAAGGAGCACTATTTCTGAAATATGGTACTTTCAAAATTAAATGTCTCCGCTTATAAGAGTCCAAGTCGAAAAATTATTGACGCCATTCCTATTTATTTTGCATGGGCTACTTGATTCCGGAATAAAATGTTTTGGTGTCATGTGCACTTTAACATGATACTAATTAAACCATCACCCTTGAAACAATTGAATTTTCACTTTCAGGTATCCTTTGATCAATTGAAATTAAATCCAATTAAATATTAAACCGATCTGATCTATTTAAACATGTAAACTTCAACTGTAGGTGGAAGCAAACATAATCAAAATGAGCGTTTGTCACAGCAAGAGAGTGACGAAGAACAAGGTGAGCAAGAGCATGTAATATGTATGAATTTGTTTAGGACCAGACAAGCATGATTTATGACAATAAAATTATCATCTGAATCATTATTTCATTACTCTAGGGCTGTTGAATGAAAATCAAGAAAATATAAAGAACAGCTTCATTAACATCCTTGCAAACTTCTCAAAAGCTGCTGAAGAAGTATGCGATACGTCAGACCCAATGAATGTAGCAATGAGACGTTTTGTGCACTCATTCAAAAATATAACTGATCCAGCATCGATGCTGCACAAGATGTGAGAATTGTCAATTGTTGAGATGGCAAACAGTCCAAACATAATCTTTATATACTGCGCTAACTCATGCTACAATTTTATGTTCACTACAGGTGTGATGGAAAAATAAGAAATGGCTCAAAAACTACTGTAAAAGTAAATTGGCCTGCAGCTGGGCGCAGAAAAACTGCATACAAAGGGGGGAAGAGCCTAACAGTTGGTGGTGTCAGGCAAGCAAGGCAACATCTGCTACGAAAAGCAATTGCTGACAATGTTGCATCGTCAAAGAAGCACTGAATTCACTGCACACATAATCCCAATTATATAAGAAACTAATAGTTCAATACAAAATTATTAACCTGATTGATGCTTTCTTTCAAGTGGTTAAATTATTGCAAATAGTAGGCTACAGCCAAGTAAACAACATTTCAACGGTTTTACTTGTTTCTGTAATTAATTTTTGAACTCATTATAGATTCATGGTTAGGACTACATAAGTGACCATTATTCCATCCTTTTTCATGGAAAAGTATTGATTTCTTTTGATGTAAACACAGTGCCGTATTTCCTGCATTTTTGCTTCCGGGCAATACTCAAATGAGTGCAAGCCTGTGTGCAGATCAAACTCTACAAAATTGTTTAAATTATAAATACACAAAAATGGTGAAGGACCCACATGCGTTGTTTTGCATTGGTTTATCGACAGATATTGTGAATGTAAAATATGCACAAGAAGGAAGTAATGCATCTGTTTTGAGGGAAATCAAGGCAACCTTGCTTTCAATGAACAATTCATTCCCAATCATTGTATTTGAGTTATCCAAGTGAATTTCAGAAATTTCCGAATGAATTTCAGACAGACTAGTACTTTACAAAAAATTACCAATTCCATACGTATCTGCTATCTGTCAATCATGAAGTTAATTATAATTATGCTCAAATGTGGATATAGAAAAATTTGTGAATGCTGAAAATGTCCTTCTCATATTCGTCACACTTTATCTTCTACACCCGAGTGACTTTCAGTTTCTATTGTTTACATTTATTATTTGATTTATTTCCTTGGATTGTATTTACTTTGATTACCTTTCGTCGTTATTAAAGGATGGATCCTCATTCCTCAATTCAATAGTTTGTTGTGATGCAAATATTACAATTGCAAATACTACAACCCATTCATCAATGATTAAACTTTTGATAAGCCTTAATAATAGGCTACTGATAAACATTTTACTGAAGACAATATTAAACATATGTGGCCCATATTTTTCAGATGTATTTAGTAACTTTATTTTAACCATTTCAAATAAGATTGCTTTGCAAAGTCAGTGCTTTTATGATATCCAATGTTATGATGACTTTAGTTTTTTACCAAGCTGCTACAGTGAAACCTGTATACAACAGCCAGTTACTAAAGGTAGATAAATTGACTATTATAGACAGGTGGCCTTTACATACAGGTTTTATTCAATAGAAAATACTATTTTAGACATTACAAGAGTGACCACTATAGACAGGTGGCCGCTTTATAGAGGTGAACGTTATAACAGGTTCGACTGCATTTAATTTAGTTTATATGATATGATGTTTACATTTGAAATCAATCATATTATCAAAGTTTCAAAATAGTAATAGACTGTTATACATTAAACTGAAGACATTTAACACATGTTTTTCAGCTGTGTTGTAACTTTACTTCAATCATTCTAAATAATAAATTGAATTATCAAATATCAATGAATAAATTGAGCTACCAAAAATTGGGAATTCATATGTACTGGTAGAAGGGATTCTACTTTATTTTATACCATGTTTGTTCAGTAGGCTAATTATACATACAATTCCAATAACAATAATAATAATAATAATAATAATAATAATAATAATAATAATAATAATAATAATAATAATAATAATAATAATAATAATAATAATAATAATAATAATAATAATAATAATAATAATAATAATAATAATAATAATAATAATAATAATAATAATAATAATAATAATAATAATAATAATAATAATAATAATAATAATAATAATAATAATAATAATAATAATAATAATAATAATAATAATAATAATAATAATAATAATAATAATAATAATAATAATAATAATAATAATAATAATAATAATAATAATAATAATAATAATAATAATAATAATAATAATAATAATAATAATAATAATATAATGTGCAAATCTATATATAGCGCTTAAATCTAAAAGCTGTAATTACTCTACAAATTTATGAAGCAAAATTATTCAAGGCCTGCGTAATAAACTGGTACGCTACTTTTCGTTGGGCGTATACTTATAGGCCTACCTAATTCCACTTTTGTGATTTTTCGGTGCTTGGTCGACTTGATGAGAACTTTGATACTTTTCATGGAAGTGTGGCCATAACCTAGACCTTATTAATTTTAAGAAATCAAAACAGTATCCAAGTCATCCGAAATTCTAAAACTAAATTTTTGATGTCTTATATTGTCAGTAATATATAGTTGAAAGTTCGATTTGAAAGCAGGGAAAAAATGCTTACAATTTGTCTCATTGCCGCAGCCCCCATCTGTTCTTCAAGTTATCGCAGCTAAAAAAGTTAAATCACCCCAGCTAAATAGATCTTTTCTGCAGAAAATTTTCTGATAGCCAAATCTTTTAGAAATTGCAGCTAAAAAGTGATATAGCCGCAGTAAAACAAACCATTTTCACAGCAAATCGTCTAAACGCTTCATTTTTGTAAAATCATCGCATCTAACTTGATCTCAGACAAATATCAATACCTTTCCATTTAATGATGGGCTTTATTCACGAATACTACTTTTGGAAACAACAATTATACCATCTGATAGTAGATCTACTAGCTAGGTACTGTAATGTGAGATAATTAAGGCAATTATGTAATTATCTTCCTCAGTGCAAACAGAAATAAATGGAGCATGTTAATAAATTATTTTTGAACAAGCATTGTACAATAACATTGTACAACTGATAAGAATGCGGCGAGCAATATTTACGCAGCATATACATCAGCACAGTAAGTTATAGATTGCGTAAAGTAGCCTGCGTGAAGACATAAAACTATCTTGGAGAAACTGTACATCTATGTAAGTGTCTTTCTACACTTTCACCAAGATAGGTTTTAATCTGCACGCAGGATAGCGTAAAGAGATTAATTAAATCAATAAAAGTTTCTTTATAGGCCTATACTAAACGAAATAGCCTATTCATAGGAATTTCATACTAAGCATGAAAAGTTTGTCAATAATTAATTACTAGCCTGTAATTGCAGATTTTTCTTGTTCCTTGAAATTAAAAGTGATAAGTAATCATAAATACTCAAAAAGTTGAGTAATTTGTAATTGTAAATGATAACTTTTTGGAATACAAACAGGAAGGATAATTCTAATCACTCAGCGTTCATGCAAAGCAATTGTAAAGGATTACAAAATCTCAGTCAGTTTTATGTGCTATATTTTGTTAAAAATATTTTTAAAAAGTTAAGAAAAAAGTAATAAAAGTAATAACATTAGGCTACTATAATATATTATCTCAAAATAGTTCAGGCCAGACTTACGAATAGGCTTACTAATAGGCTTTACATAGAAACAATTTGGCAATGGTAATTCCTAATGTGTTTAGCTGATTTTCATGTCTGTGGAGTTGCTACATTATTTATACTTATATAGGTAATGCAGAAATTACTACACCAAACATCATGATATTAATAAAACAGAAACGTGCTTACTATTATTGCCATTAGATTTATAACAATTAACAGCTACTCTATATAGCTCCTTGTAATTTTTTTCAAATTTTTTCATCTTAGCCTTGTAGGCATCATTTTACGTTAGCACCGCGTAGTATACAGCCCATCTAATGTAGGCCTAAGCCCAAAGTATTGATTTTTAACATTGAAAATTGATTTAAAATCAGAAAGTTCATTGCTTAGCGATCAGCGCTGTCTCGCTTAGTATGTAGCATATAGGTCCAATTAGCTAGCTAGGCATATTAAGCAGCATCTATCTAAATCTATACTCTAGTAGGATGTGCATCATTTAATATAACGTAGCCTAGCATATCGATAGGAAATTAGAATAAGTAATTCAAGGGGTAAGAGATCTAAGACAACTCGTACAAACTGAAGCTAAAACATTCAACATACTGCATAAAATAAATCAAAGCTGTATTTTCTTACCTTATTTCCAGGAATATGCATCGTGAGAGGATAGAGATGATGATAGCCTAGGCCAAGGTCACTCCATTTTCACAGCGGATGAAAAGTTGGAAACTTCGCATAAAACAAGTCAATAATAGTAAATGCCATAACAACTACGCACATAAAAGTTCAACATGATCATTACTCGGTTTTCCAACTCAAATAAGCATAATCATTCTCCTACCAAACAGGAGTGCTGCCTAATCAAATCAAGAAGCTATAAATAATAAAGTCTATAAAGAAACTGCTAAGGTTGTTGAAATACAAGCATGGCCGCCAATAATAACGCGAATGATTTGAAAGCAGCAACACGCAGCCAAAGTATCGACGACGCGCGATCCATAATGGCTGCATGGACGTAACTACACTGTTTCTGCCAAATCGCATCCCGGCAAACAATGGACGTTCCACGAACGTTTAATGATATCTACAAAGCACATTCCGTGAACGTTCACGGAGCGTCGTCCACTGTTTGCCGGAATACACCGTCTCTCCACAACAGTTACATGATATCGACAGATTTATCACTTTGATTTATACCTCATGTCGGGATCTTTTTTGATATCTTCCTTATATTTATTAACAGCAATCGATAGAGTCTCTGGCATTCGAAATCCTTCTGATGCTATTTGGATGGCTGGTTGAAAAAGATCTTTCCATGGTAACCGACCGTGTCTTTTCCAGGCTACTTCCATACCTTTCAACTCACCAGGGACACCAACAGCTAGACCACCTATTGATACATTCAAAGTAAATATGTTACTATATAGATTGACACAACCATTACACGATCAGTGGCTTTTAGTTTGAACATTGATCTTGTATTCTGCGAGAATAAGTTTACGCAGCGATTGTAGCTTCTCTGCAAAAGATGCCCATTTTGGCACAGGATTTTGTATTTTCTCTACTCAGATTCCTTTTGTTGTTTATCTACTTCGTTGATCATTAACGTGCTATGTCTATATTGTGGACTGCATAAACCCAAAAAAGAATGGGAACATGAATGTTGAATTTACTTAGAAGAATTTGATCATGTTAATTAAGAATAATTTACTTGATTCAATGTTTGTTCTGCTTGTTCAGCAAAAAACTATATTGCTCTATTCCTATATTGCTTAACTTTATTTTTCAAATTTAGACAATTGATTTTTAGGACTTGCAGATTCGTAACGCTTCAAATTGGAACTTCATCATCAAGAGATGAGATTTTATGTCAAAAAATAAATATGTATATATATTGACTCGAATAATAACAGACATCTTCAATCAAAAAATTCTTTTCTAGGATATCCGAATGAATGTTACTTTTATAGGGCATAGATTTCGAGAAAACATGACATTATTAGTAGAATTTATTTTAGAATTATATTTAAGAAATGCTTGCAATCAGGCGAATCAAGCCAGCACTCAACACGCAATCGGATTCTATAAAATCCCGGTTGTTGGTGTAACTTCCGTGTAATTGTATTTGATGATTTCCTTTGTAAACTCAAACTTTTATATATTTGTTTAACTTTTTATTTTGCATTTTTATATCTGATGATGACATGAAGATATGATTTGGCGAAACGTTGTGAAATCCCGTGTTTTTATCGCTGTCATTTGTTTCAAATTTAATAAGCAAGAATTTTTAATTATTATTTATAGAAGGAATGAATAGAGACGATTTGTTTGGAAAAGAAAGAATAAAAAGATTGTACTTTCTTGTGTGTCAATTGATCGCGTCATACCTTTAATTCCTTTCATTGGGTCACCACCAAATAAATCAACAGTAGCCTTTCCAGGTGCCATTTCTCTAAAATCAATAGCCTCTGCTTTGTCTTTAGCCTTATTATAAACCAACATGAAACCGCCACCTCCAATGCCAGTAGAATGACTGTTGATAACACCTGAAATCAAAACAGATTTTTATTCAGCAAAACTTCATTTGCTTGTTTAAGAGTTGATACACACACAAAACAATCAATTATAAATGGCGTAGAAACTAGTTGATTGCCTATACTGCTGGGTCACGATCTACATATGGAATTATAACTTGGTGAACATCATAATCATTTAGAAACGCAGTGCATTCTTTGCAGTGCTCACACCTATAAGGCACCACAGGAAGAATGTTCGTTCTTGCAAGACCGTATACAATATGATTCTGCCACCAAGATTCATCGATTCATCAACTACAGTTTGTTCTAATGACTGTACAACATTAAGGGCATCAGAATTCAACTTGGTTAAAATTCCATTACTTTCATGGCCGCGTGGCCCAATGGACAAGGCGCCTGACTACGAATCAGGAGATTCCAGGTTCGAGTCCTGGCGTGGTCGTCTTTTTGTATGCGAGGACGCTGAGTTCAATTCCGTATCTCTAATTGTTAGTTTACAATACAGGGTTCTAGAATCTAGCTATTCTGCAAACCGAGATGTACGCCTCAGTCTTTAAAAGATTTTAATAGAAACAACATTCCATTTTCTGCATATATTTTGATCGGATACAATTTCTCACAGATCCATGGCCAAATTTAATAGACATTAATTGACGATTCACATTTTAGTAAGCGAAATCACAATTCAGAAAATGGAATCACTATATATGCAATAGTATGAAAGAGATGTCATTCACTATAGTCAGATATAACATTTACGTTATCATTTACATATCCGCAACCTAGAAAATACTAAGGAAATACCGAAGCAAGTACTTTTCCGTAACTGAGATTTCCATTCTTTTACTTTGTGATCATTAGACGGTTTCTGATAATTGCAAATATGAACGTATGAAACTTTGAATTATTGGATTTTTGGAAAGGCTATCCACTCTTTCCTCATCTTTGTTTTTAGTTTTATAAAGGCCCGAGTATAGTATATGAGTGCATGATCTTACCTAAACATAACATGGCTGCAATAGCTGCAAACTTCGAATTATTGGATTTTCGAAAGGCTATCCACTCTTGCCTCATCTTTGTTTTTAGTTTTATAAAGGCCCAAGTATATTATACGAGTGCATGATCTTACCTAAACATAACATGGCTGCGATAGCTGCATCAACAGCAGATCCATTCTTTAACAAAATATCTTTACCAACACGACTGCATTGACGGTTATCTGCAGCAACCGCAGCATGCTGATAATGACTTTCGGTTTTGTCAGCCGTTGAAATATCAACCGGTCTATAAAAGAGGATGTAATGAAAGTGTTATCTTCAATCGGTGAATTATTTAATACTGATGATTATTTATTCAAGTATCAAATGCCCTTTTCAAACTTAAAACAAATAAATATGTGATCACAGTGGTAATTGTTCATCAACTTTCAAGCTTTCACTCTCGATTATCTAATAGAGTTTTAATATTCTTTTATATTCTTAAGGATACATTATATTTTTATTCTCAGGATAGGCAAAATTTAACCTTGCATTAAGTGAATGAAATTACGGATACTTATTGCCAGGAAGTGAACTATTGTATTAACTTCGATTTCGCAAATATCACCAAACTTGTTATATCACATTTTCCTTTAATATCGAATATATCAAATTTTAGATAGAATTATTGATAAATTCCAAACGATGGGTTATAAATTGATAAACGTTCTCTCGCTGATTAACAAGTTTGTTTCATTTGTTTTTGTACTGTAACAATATAACTGTTGATGTCATTTAAAATTTATATTATATACTTACTTTCCCATTAAAAATCTTCGTTTAATATGTCGATAAATATCATCTTGATAATGATAAAAACTAAATGTTCCTATTCCAATGAAAACAAGCGATATTATAAATGTAATTTCACGTAATCCTTTTGCCATTTTTATATAAAAAGTAGGCTCAATTAGTTAAAAGAAAAAAGATTGAATGCCGGTATACATGTAACAACGTGCACGTGCGGAAAAGTTTAAGATCAAAACTTTAATAATAAATCCTGAAACAGGTCAGCGGATATTTGAATATATTCCTACTTCAAAATGGTTTACGGTTGTGGTCACCTGTCCAAACTGAGTGATCTTTGACATCACGTGACTTCTATTGATAAACATTCTACCTAAAATCAAGACTTGAATTGAATTATATTATGATTAACATTGGTTGTTTTATTACAAGCAATGATTACATATAACTATAAAGCTGAAAGCCATTATCTCTGATTTACTTATTTTTTTATTTATGCTGCAATTATGTTTCCGAGTAGTGACCCAGTAAATGGTCTGAATCCATGTTATCATGAAATACATAGTGCTCCATTATCAAGCCTCAACTTTTGAAATTTTTGCACTTTTCAAAGGTAGATTTCAATAGTACTAAGTGGATTGCAAACGTTTGTTATAATGGAAATCAAACGATTTTTCAAATGTAAAGTTTCTTAAAATAATTATCTCGAAGTATTTCAAATTGAATGGAATTGATTTCTGGAATGAAGCAAATGAGTGACAAGAGACCAGTAGTTAAAAATCTGTAGTTTAAAAATTTGAAATCACAATACAACAATTCTAATTGATTTTAGATGTACTGAAAATACTAAACAATTTTTGAAGTGAAATAGCTGAGTAATACAAAAATAATTACTGCAATACAGAACAAAGTACCTTTCTCATCACATGGACTATCGTAGTTGTGTCTTCCATCTTACAAATAAAAATAATCCTTTAAAAATGTCCAATATAATTGATCAAATGATCAAAATAGAGGACAGATAATGACAAACTTGACTATCTGTATTTCTCGGTTCCGTCAACTGATAAATCAGAATGTTCCCGACAAATCATCCACCGAAATTTGTTGAAATGTTTTGGCTGGGTGGTCAAATGAAGCCAGCATTTTGCCAGTTTTTTCAAAACATCGATCGCGTTGTGGTGAAAGTTCTGGCTTTGGTGGCCAAATGAAGCCAACATTTTGCCAGCAATTGATAAAATCTACCTCAATTTTGTGAAAATGCTGGAAAAATGCTGGCTGGAGTGGACAAATGAAGCCAGCATTGTCACAGCATGCGATCAAAAAATGTTGGCTTCATTTGGCCGGAGTTTAATGCAGCTGTTGGATTGCGACTATACGGATTTACTAAAATAATAATAATGAAGAAATTGGAACAGAAATTAGAGCTTCTATCACCCTAAAGGGATCTTGAATCATCAATTCACTTTTGCTTTATTCAAACAAATAATCTCTACTTTGCAAACGGAAATAGTCAAAATTCAAACATCTTAGTATGTCCTTGGTGAATACCGTATCGAACGATGTCTTGTATGCACCATTCGTTGAAAAATTTAACATAATTCGTATGCTTTCCAATTTTTTCATTCCAAGGAGGAAGACAATGTCTTTCTCTTGTGATATTATTTATTTCCTGTTGCTGATGTTGATGATGTTTCTGCTTTGTTGTCGAAAGTTTTTGTTCTGATCCTGATTTTTGTATGTTGCTATTGATATGTTACTGTTGCCATGGAATTGATGTTGCCATAGTTGTTGTTGGTTGGAGTGTTTGGTTAAGGTTAGGTTACATATTTCAATTTAATAATATTATGTTACTAGAGTGGTTTTTCCTATGCCTTCAACATCATTCTCAACTAAACACTCTATATTAGTTATGTTATGTATGTAAATACAACTTTCATTTCAGAATACATCAAAGCAGCTCTAAATTCGATTGATGTTGAAGCCAAGGATGACAAACCGGGTAGTTTCTATTTCATCTTACTAACTGGATGCTACAGAATAAAATTGAATCACATTAGGGGTGGAATGACATGTGGGTCTGTGCCACCAATACCGTTTGGGTGTTATTTGAAACGTCATCGCGCAAACAAAATGATGTTAGTTAAAGACTTCCGTGGTGAAATCCTTGCTGACAAAGAAGACTTTTCTGAATATGAGTGTGATGGCATTGATACAACGTTTGTATCCACTCGTGATTGTTTTCAATTGTATCGAAACCAACAGTATTCATTTTGGTATGGTGAAGACTACTATGATAAATCAGAATTAAACAATTCTGGAAAGACAACATTTTAAATGTTTGTGGCAATATCTTAACATTAATCATTTTGAACGGATTATTATGAAACATTTGTCTACGATTCAATCCACTATATTTATTCGTTTTGGTATAGCATATTCAAATAAATTGAAAACTATTTCTCTTTTTAAATTAAAGAGGAAATACTGCATAAATTTTGCCAAATATTTTGAAAAAAATTATCAAATTGTCTGTTGAAGGGGGACATTGCATGATTGTGTTGATAGACGAGTAGTTATAAACGAACTCAATATATGATATTTACGTAAAATATTGAAAATCATCATGTTACTCTATATTATAATTAGTATATACAATTACTGTTACATATGATGTTGAGTAATTCATTTGAATTGCACTTATACCATGAACTGATTGAATGCATTTATACGAATAACTTCAAGGGAATCACAAATAACTGTGCACTAAATATATGTTGAGGGTTTTCAATTTTATCTTTTGTTCAAGAATGATTATTTTGACCAATCCTCTTTTGCGTTGAGTTGACCCGAATTTTTTTATGTACGATCTTCACCATTTATAGATAGATAGATAGAAGTTTATTTCAATCATTGAAAAGTACATACCGAGTAGGCAAGTTTTACATTGAGTAATTGAATTTACAATGATTGTTGTCACTCCTTAAACAGTTTTGCTTGTTTATTGGGGGACAAAGTTATTTACATTTTGATTTACTTAACAATAAAACAAATGAATAAAAAGAGGAAGTCATAAAAAGAGAGTAAAGTGAAAAATTAAAAGCAAATGTAAAAGGAAGAAATATGTATATAGGGCCTACTGTATATAATAGTTAAGTTAAAAACAATAGTTGAGATATGGTAAGTAGCATTATAGTTAATAGTTATCTAGATACGATGTTGAATAGATAATGTATAATAGCAATGCTGTAAAATATTAGTTGATATATAGTAACATTAATCATCTAAATTCTGATGTTAAGTTAAGTTACAGACATAACAGTCATGTATCACACAATCGAGGGGTGATTAGCTCAGTTGGCAGAGCAACCGAACTTCAGATCGTATCATATCTCATCGATTGTGGTTCAAATCCCCCTCAGGTCAACTCAGCCTTGACTTTATCTGAAACATCAAATGAGTACCATCTAAGGATGGCGGATGGAATGGTTCAGAAGGAATTGCATTGTGAGTAGCTGCGGCGCATCGTTGCGCATTGACAATCAAGGCCTATCTGCCATGAAATCTGTTGAAATTGATCTGCAGTGTCGCGGCTGAGATCTAAGGAGCGTTTAACATCATTGCTCTAAGCGAAAAGAGCCACTCAACTAGAAATAGAGGAGTGGTACGGGTGCCTTCGGTAGGGCGACACCGTCCACATTACTTTTATTACTTTATCACACAATCAGTGACATAGTTGTCAAGCATGTGATCTTTAATTAAATGCCGGAAGTCTGTTGAAGAAGGGTCGATGTCATAGAACTTTTTGTTGTTCCAAAGGTAAGGTAGTCTATAATTTGGGAGGTTTTGCAAGAAGGTTGTTGCAGCGAATGGGATGTGAAAGATATCACGTTTTCTCTTATCAATTTTAATGTATATAAAGTTAGAAGATACAATTTCATGAGCACGTTTGAAAACAACTTTTTGTAGGACAGCAAAAATTTTCAAAAGATATAAATCTTCTGATTTCAATATTCTCAAGTTTTTCAGAATTGGAGTTGTGTGACTCAAAAATTTAGCATTAACAACAATGCGGACACATCTTTTTTGGAGTTTGCTCTACTGACTAAGATTTGAAGCATGACCCCAAATAGGAATGCTGTATTCTATGCGTGGTTGAATTATTGAAGAATAGATTTGTGCTTTATGACGGGTGGTAAGAAAGTCTTTGAGTTTAATCAAGGTGTAACAGAGTCTGCGTATTTTCTTACAGACGAATTCAACGTGTTGTTTAAAATTAAGCTTGTCATCAAGAAATATGCCAAGGAATTTAATAGACGAGTTGGAACAATTAGTCCCACATCGTTCAATAGATAAGTTGTTCGGTGAGATATCGAGATTTCTTTTCATTGGGTTGTTGAATATCATATAATTTGTTTTGTTTTCGTTTAATGCTAGTTGATTATCAAAAAGCCACTTGGAAATAATGTTAAGTTCATGATTTACATTGTACTGGAGCTTAGTGAAATCAGAGTCTGATAATTGAAGTGTGGTGTCATCAGCAAACAAACTTATATGGAATTTTGAATTTGAAGGCAAATCATTTATGTAAATTAAAAATAGAAGTGGTCCAAGTATGCTTCCCTGAGATACACCACAGGTAATTGTCTGAGGAGCAGATGTAATATTGTCAATTGTGACAGCCTGTTGCCTTCGAAAAAGATAATTTTGAAACCACTAGAACTCTACATTGGTAAAACCATAATGGCATATTTTTTGTAAAAGTATTTTGTGGTTGACGGTGTCAAACGCCTTTTTTAGATCTAGAAAGATGGCAATATGCTTGCTAGATCGATTGGAAAAGATGTTGCTCAAAAAATTTAAAATGCAATGAGTAGCTTCATATGACTTGCGGAAACCAAATTGAAATTTAGTTAGAAAATGTTCTTCGAAATATGGGTAAACTTGGTTATAAACTATTCTTTCAAAAATTTTGGAAAAAGTGGTTAATAAAGAAATGGGTCTGTGATTCGAGAGGATGTGGCGATCACCTGCTTTAAAAATGGGTAAAATTTTTGCGAGTTTGTACTCGCTTGGAAAATATCCTGTTTTGAGTGATAAATTGATAAGGTAGGTTAAGGGTGATAGGATTTCAGCATGGACATATTTCAAACATTTATTGGAGACAGTCAAGACGTACTGTTTTTATTTTTCATTTTTTTTATAGCTTTGGAGACAGTATTTTGAGAAACAAGTTTGAATTTAAATGATGTATCAGGATTGGGAGACAAATAGCGCTTGAAATTGTTAGTGTTTGAAAATTTACTGGCAAGCTGAGGTCCAACATTTGTAAAAAGTTCATTAAAGGCTTCAACAATTAACATGTGTTCACGATTTTTCTGTTATTTACGTGAAAGAATTCAGGAAAACGATTTTTCTTTTTATTTCTGCCAAGGAGGTTGTTTGTGGCTTTCCATAAAAGTTTAATGTCATTTTTGTAGTGTTTGTAAAAATAGTCCCAATATAAGATTTTTCTTTTACGAACAACTTTGAAATAAATTTTTGTGTAAATGTCATACAAATTCTGAGATTTTAAAGATTTTGAGTTGTGATCCATTTATGATGTAATTTCATTTTACATTTTCTAGAAATTAGGATTGCTTTGGTCATCCATGGGTTAATTTATTGTTTATTTTTGTTTAAATTTGTGTGAATAATCGGACATGCATCGTTAAGACAATTTTGAAATTGGGTATGGAATTGAAAAAAAGCTATTTGTATTTATTAAATAAGTAAATTGATAAATAAGTAGCCTACCGCAAAATATCTCAGTTTACAAAACTTAAATTAATTGACAACAAAATATGTAATCTTCTTAATAATATTTCAACAGGTGATATGATCACAAAATGAAAATGGAATTAACGACAGCTGTTAAAATTGTGGCACACATGTCAGCCATATAATCAGTAATAAAGTAAAATCAGATTTGATGAGACTCAGAAGAAATACAATCCTAAGGATGATCTCGTTTAGACGTTGTGACGTACATGACTGTAATGGGATGACTATTCATCTCTACCAACGCAGTAGAGCACATGATCTATCAGTTCCAGATTGCAAACGCAGGGCTGCAAACATATGATTTCATTTCAATCTTGTGTTTGAATTCTCGAGCTAACTTAATTAATTTAAAAATTAATTACACAAACTCATGACAGAAAAGTATTTCAAAATCATTTGTAAAATCAATATTTTTTTCATCTCAAAGTAAATGGTTTGCTGTCATCCTTGATAAATATTTGTTAAGGTTGGTGCTAACTGAGGGTTCTATATCACGGCCTGGTTTATATAACAACCTCGTTTATATTACATCACAATCAGATCACATTTTGAAATAAAATCACATTAACAGTCTGTAAAATTTTGCATTCATAAATACACACCTGAGTTTGAAAATTATCTTACAAATCATACGTGTTCTATAATTGATATAAATAGGCAATTTGAATGTGTCCTGTCCTTGTTCCTATTTGTATGGATTTCGAGCTTCTTTCGATGTTTCTATTCTCACCTTGAACGCGATCGCTAAAACATCAAAACTGTAGTGTTTTCTAAATTTGAAATAAAATGCTTTCAGACGGAAAACTAAATGTTTAAATCCATCATCACAATCGCTGTCACATTTAATTGCATAGATGCTATCTCAAAATAATCTAATAGTCTACTAGACTATATACGAAGCAGAAAGTACTACCACCACCGTAATTTCCAGTACAACCTTTGTTATGAAACTCCTGAGATTGGAAACAAAAAAGTCACGTTGGCTCTTAGACTAATCAGCCCTCTAGACAGTCACTTCACAAATTGTCTCAACTCTTATAAATCAATGGTTCTGGATGTAGCACGTGATAAACCCTGACGATTTCCTAACGGACTAGGAAACGAGTTAACACGTGATTGAATTGCAGCCTCAACGATTCAACATAGAAACGCTGATAAATCTGATTTTCAGGGGTTCTGGTAACTAAATTCTCCTATAGCGGGTTGATTTTTTATTCTCCCACATGTGTTTAAAGAATTTATATTTAAGTAAATCAATGAATATAATGAATGAGATAAATAATATAGATATTGAGTTTGTGATGTGTTTTTGGTTGTTTGAAGTTGTTAGGAGTTTCTGGATAATACTTTTCACAGCCTCTTATGCCTAGGCTGTCCACGCTAATACTTTCATGGTTCATGTTTCATTTCATATTTCAATGTTTCATCACCATTCCTGTGAAGCATTTCTCTCCAGGGAAATGAAGGAGAAATTGTTGGGAATCCGCATTCTATGGATGCCTTTTAGCAGACATTTTGACAAAAATATTTTCATTTTACGAAATGAAAAGAAACTAAAATTAACTGGTTAGATATTACAGTGAAATAATTTGTTATGCATTGATTTATATATTGCCATTTATATAACGGTACTATATCGTCATGAGCAATCAAATATGAATATCATGCAGTAACTATGTTTCTAAAATATGACGTCATATTCGAACGAAATTCTGCAATTCCAAATTTTTCCGTGTATTTGGAAATACAAGGTAATCATTTTTTTGAAATTTATCGTCGGAATTTGTCGATAAAACTTTGTCAAATTCTCTAAGCTGAAGAAAAATTGGAAACTGCAATGCACTACGTAAGTGTGGTGTCGTTCTAGACAGAGAACACGCTTGCATTATGTCTGAATAGAACTGACTATATTTCAACATAGATTACAATTACTATATTAAGATCACATGACTTTAGCAGTTACACAAAAATCACAGTAGGTATTTACATGTTAATAATTAGGTGACTACGTCACATTTCCCCCTTCTTAGAGAAAACAGAATTGTCAATTATGTTTATGAAATTGATAGCTATAAGTTACGATAATTTACTGGACAATAATAGATTAAATAGAGATTAATAATTAGTTTATACATAGAGAATTGTTGTTTATTCTTCAATAAAATTAGTTATATCCTAAACGATCTGGCAGTGCAGTTATTCTAGAAGAACGCCTTAATGGTTATTGCATTGTTGGTTCATTAACTGCAGGTGTGGTTTCAGCAGACTCGGTGTATGCTGATGAGCCAGTCAGTCCGAATTGATTTCTTGAGGCAAGAACGGTATTGCCATTGTCCGATAGCCATGCCGTATTGCTTCCTTTTGGAAGGATATACTCAACTTCCTTAGGTATGTGTGCTGAAGAGGGCTGGTACATTACGATATCTCCCATTGCGAAATCAGCAATAAACGGGACTCTAATATTTTTACCTAAAAGTATCTCGGCTGGAGATTTTCCCCTTGTCAAGGATGTGGCATGATGGACAGTTAAAATGCGATAGAGAAACATGTCAAATGAAACACGCAAGCCCTTATGCCAAGCCTTCATTCCGCGTTTTACCGTCTGGACAGCGCGCTCAGCAAGACCATTGGCGCGTGGGAAATAAACAGGAGATTCAATTTTCTTGCACCCTGAACGAGAAAGCCAATGCACAATTTCTTCATTAACAAACTCTTTTGCATTATCCGACACAAAACTATGAGGGATACCAAAACGAGAAAATATATCGGCTAGTATGCGAACAACAGTGGGTGTGGCCCGATTGGGGCATCTGGTAGCCTCAATCCAACCACTACCGGCATCCGCAACAATTAAAATTGGCCCAATATCTGAAATATGCGCAAAATCCATGTGAACACGTTCCCAGGGGGCTGCTTCGGGCCAAGTGTGGACTGTTTTTGGAAAGCGAGGGCGTAGCGCACAACAGGTAGAACAGTTTGTAATAAAGTTTTCAACTTCTTTAAAAATTCCCGGCCACCACGCACCCTGGAGTAAAAGTCGCCTGGTAGCATGAATTCCGGCATGGATGTTGTGCGCCTTTTTGAGTACATCAGATCTCAAATTAATTGGGATATATGATGTTGATTTAAAATAAATGAGGTTGTTATGCACTGTAAGTTCATCTTTAACACGCGAGAAGGCCTTTTCTGCCTCTGATAGATCGGACCAAAAGCCAGAAATAATACGTTTAATGATGCTTTGTGCAACACGATCGTTATACATTGAAGCCTCAATTTGACTGCTTGAAATAATTGGGGCAAAAAGTGCTGAGTCAGTAGCAACGGAGACGCTGGCAATAACGTCTTCCCGCGTAATTGTATTTTGAGTAAGACGAGATAAAGCATCTGCATGAGTAATGTTAGCACCAGGTTCATATTTTAGTTCGAAATCGAAGGCCATAAGTTTAATAGCTGATCTGGAAAGGCGTGCTGAGGCTGTTTTAGGTATTGATTTGTGAGTACCAAAAATAAAAGATATAGAGCTTGATGATCGGAGACGATCAGAAATTTTCGTCCTAACAAAAATTGACGTAGACGTTCTACGCACCATACCACTGCTAATGCTTCACGTTCTGCGGCAGAATATTTTTGTTCTGCAGCACTTAATGTTTTTGAAACGTAAATAACCGGATGCCCGTCTTGTGTCAAAATACCGGAAACAGCTGTCCCAGACGCATCAGTTGTCAAGGTGACTGCTTTGCTTAACGAGTATGGTTGTACAAGAGGTGTGGAGGCCAAATCTTTTTTGAAGTTGTCAAAAGCTAATTGCGCTGTGTTTGTCCAAACAAAATTCACATCTTGTTTTCTGAGCTCATTCAAAGCAGCAATTTTGTCAGCAAAATTAGGCACAAGTCTACCAAAAAAATTAACTATTCCTACAAATGATGCTACCTCCTTTTTATTTTTAGGAGGGGCAATGGACAAAACTTTTTCAACAAGGCGAGGGTGAGGTCCGATACCTTCAGCTGAGATACGAAAACCTAAAAAAGTAATTTCAGACACCTCTTGAACGTATTTGTCTTTGTTGATGGAAAGGCGATGCTGTTTTAATCGCTCCATGATAGCATTAACACGTTTTTGTAAAGAATCGCGAGTGTTGCCAAAAATTAGCACGGCGTCTTGATATGGAAGAATTCCTTTGAGACCGCTGAGAACAGTTTCAATAACGTTTTGAAAAATCGCAGAGCTGTTTTTCATACCCATTTGCAATCGCGTGATCCGAAACAGACCCTTGTGAGTGTTTATCACGGATAAATCTTGCGCTGTTTTATCAATAGCAATTTGCCAATAGGCCGATTTTGGATCAATTTTAGCGAAGAATTTTGCACCATGTATTTTGCTAAAAATTCCCTCTAAGTTTGGAATCGGATATGCATCTGATAGAATTTTATCGTTAATGTGCACGCTAAAATCGACACACATTCGTAAACCTCCAAAAGGTTTCTTGAACCAAACAATAAGGGAGGAGTTTTCGGTCCCACCTGATTCAATGGGTTTTATGACACCCATGGCCTGCAAGTGCTCAAGCTCAGCGGTAGCAGCATCCTGTAAGGGCAAAGGCACAGGCCGTGCTTGGCAAAATTTTGGTGTCGCGTTAGGTTTTAATTTCATCGTGGCGATAACATCCTTGATGACGGGTAGAAAATCTGCAGACGAATTGCTACAAGTATAATTAACAGTATTTTTATTTAAAATATCTCTACCTAGTAAGCCATAAGGGTTGGAAGATTGTACAACTTGTATGGGCATTGTAAAAGAATTATTAGTGTGATTAGTATTATTACGTTCAACTGTTGCTTTAAGTTCACCTATCGATAAAAGTCCACGATCGTCATAAGATTGCAATTTCCTGGTTGATTCAGATAGATCAGGACTCCCAAGATTTTGCCAGATTGCTGTCGAAATAATGGTGCACGACGCACCTGTGTCATGCTGCATGGGGACGGTAATATTATTTAATTTTACATCTTCCATAACTTCATTCATGCTATTGATACTTCCTTGTTGATCATCATTAATATTCAATAGAAAGTAATCATTGGATTCCATTTCATTTGATTTTTGTACAACTACAGATGACTCTAATGCATAATTAGTATGACTTTGCTTGGCATGATTTGAAGTCGTTTGTTTATTATGGTATTGTGACTTACCAGCGGAACGGCAAACGGCACTATAATGCCCTCTTGTACCACAAGCTGAACAGTTTTTACCGTATGCTGGACATCGTCTTGGTGGATGACGAGAGCCACAGTTCCCACATTCACGCTGATTACCCTGTGTTGACTTGGTGCTGTGTATGGCATCTTGATTTCCAGATAATTCTGTTGGCTGAAATTGTTGTAGTGAAATGTTGCAGTTGACAAAAGCAGTTGTCTGGTTATATTGCCGCACACGTTCCCGGAGATCTTCGTACGTTGCGGTTGGTGTAAGGCGAATGTAATCCAACAGATCTTTACGCAGTTTAACATCAGCAAATGAGTTGATAAAAAACATCTTTTTCATTTCTTCGTTGGGATCTTGTTCATCTTTGAATTTATCGCTATATAAGGAATATCAGCCAGTATCAATGGCCTGACCAGTCTTGTTAATTTTATTAAAGCATCTTCGCCACATAGAGAGAGGAACAGATCCGCAATCGGATAACGTTTATTGGCAGGATCATCTGTGAGTGATTTCGTTCGAGCTTTGGCTGCAAATGCTGTAAACCAGGCTTCTGTTCGTTCTGGATCTGATAGATTCAGTGACTTTAATTTCAAATCCATGATAAATAGCTTATTTGATACTTTGATTTAATAATTGAGTGATGATATACTGTATATTGATAATAAATTTCACTCGGGGACGCCAATTTGTGGTGTCGTTCTAGACAGAGAACACGCTTGCATTATGTCTGAATAGAACTGACTATATTTCAACATAGATTGCAATTACTATATTAAGATCACATGACTTTAGCAGTTTCACAATAATCACAGTAGGTATTTACATGTTAATAATTAGGTGACTACGTCACAGTAGGAAACAATACCAACAATGCTATTTCTATGTAAGAAAGACTAACGTTTTTAAGTTTGAATTTGATCCAAGGACATTTTAGTAAGTGAAAATATTGATTTTAAATTGAACTTTAAACCATTAATTCAAGATTCGAGCGACCTTCCGCAACATAAACAAACTTGATTATGAAATTTGTTTTATTTTAAAAAAGGGTTACCAAGTGTTTGTATTCATAATTATTACACTTCGAAAGGGCGGAAGACGCTCAGGAAGTGTTGATGATCCTTTATTGATGAATGAGCAATGTTTGATATGTTAAATAGATGCGGTACGAATTGTGAAGTGAAAAATTATTACAACAGAAATCATATTAGGCGAACAAAAGCATCAACCCATCACATGCAGTTTAAAAGTTGAATTACTTTTAAATTTTCGATTTTATTTGAAAACCTTGTGATAGATTTGTAGAAATTTTGAAATTCAATTGCAACAGAATTTGCACGTTTTCAATAGATCAATAACATATATTCCCTCCACATTAGAAATCCGGGGGGAGGGGGGTAACTTCCATACTTTTGGTATACGGGGGGGGGGGGGGTAAAATATTAAAGGGTACCTTTTTCAAAATGCAGAAAAAAAATTTAGGGTATGCTTAGTCATAAAAATTTTTGGAGGTATCCTTTTGACGCTTTTGCAATTTTTCCATTTTGCAAAACAAATTTTGCCTATGAATTTTTACCTTTCCTTTGTTTCGGTTGAATCTGTCATTCATAATAATATAATTGGGGTATCTTTTTCATTATGTGGAAAATTTTTATGGTCATTCTGCCAAAGTACCATTTGAACAACCCCATCGAAGCGCAATGGAAGTTACCCCCCCGGGTTTGAAATACTCCTGTAAGAAATTCGGGCGAATTTAATGCCAAAGATGATTGGTTAAAATTATCAAAATTGAACGAAAAATAAAATTGAAAACCTTCAACATATATATTCAGAGTACAGTTATTTGTGATTCCATTGCAGTTATTCTTATAAATGCATTCAATCAGTTATATGCTATAAATATAAATACAGTACAAATGAATTAATCTCAATGATGCAACATCAGATATAACAGTAATAGTAATATACTATTTATAATATTGAGTAACTTGATAATTTTCAATGTTATACGTAACCAGTCTAAACAAATGCAATGTCCCCCTTCAAGAAACAGTTTGACAATTTTTTCTCGAAATATTTGTCAAAATTTATGTATTGTTTCCTCTTTAATTTAACAAGAGAAATAGTTTTCAATGTATTTGAATGTGCTATACCAAAACGAATAAATATAGTGGATTGAATCGTAGACAAATGTTTCATAATAATCCGTTCAAAATGATTAATGTTAAGATATTTCCACAAACATTTCAAATGTTGTCTTTCCAGAATTGTTTAATTCTGATCTATTATAGTAGTCTTCATCATACCAAAATGAATACTGTTGGTTTTTATCCAATTGAAAACAATCACGAGTGGATATAAACGTTGTATTAATGCCATCACACTCATATTCAGAAAAGTCTTCTTTGTCAGCAATGATTTCACCACGAATGTCTTTCACTAACATCATTTTGTTTGCGCGAGGACGTTTTAAATAACATCCAAACGGCATTGGTGGCACAGACCCACATGTCACTCCGCCGCAAATGTGATTCAATCGTATTCTGTAGCATCCAGTTCGTAAGATGAAATAAAAACTACCCGGCTTGTCATCCTTTGCTTCAACATCAATCGAATTTAGAGCTGCATTGATGTATTCTGAAATGAAAGTTGTATTTACATACATAACATAACGAATATAGAGTGTTGAGTTGAGAATGATATTGAAGGCACTGGAAAAATCACTGTACTAGCACAATGTTATCAAAATGAAGTAAGTAACCTAGCATAATCAAACACTCCTGCCAAAAACAACTACAGCAACAACTGCAACGGCAACAACAATGCTTTGGCAACAGTAACACCAATAACACCATACAAAAAATAACGGCGGAATCAAAACAAAAACTTTCGACAACATAGCAGAAGCAGCAATAACAACAGCAATGGGAAATAGATAATATCACAAGATGAATTGTGCAGTTTGGGGAAAACAGAAAGTAAAGATTCAACCTTGTTTCAAATTTCGCGAGTGCCTTCACATATATCACATACCCAACAATAGAGTCCACTCATGAGTAATTAAAAATCAAAAATTTTTCTTAACTTGTTGTACTAAGTGACTTGATAACTTTGCTAGTTTTCTTTCGATAATCGGTAAGTATTTTTTGAGAAATAAGCAGTTCAAAAAATGAGAATTTCCAATCTTAAAAAACGGAGAATGAAAATTAAGTTACATCATACTGTAAAAATTTCTATCACGACGTGTTGAGCGCGATACGTTCGCCACAACAATCGAGCATCGAGCATTCGTCCATCCAGCAACTTGATTTCCGAATATTTCGTTCTTACAAACCTAAAATTATTACTAACCTTATTTTCGTTTTTTTTTTTTTTTAAAATGTACTTACGAATGGTTAATTGATAATTGTAGTGATATTATCGAGCTCACTACTTGTGAAATTTTTACAGTATGACGTCACTTTACTTTCATTCTCCATTATTCAAGATTTTAAAATCTCACTTTTTGAAATGGTTATTTCTCAAAAAATATTTACCCGTTTATCGCAAAAACTTGGCAAAGTAATCAAGTCACTTAGTACAACAAGTAAGGGTAAAAATCTTGATTTTCGATTTTTTATGAGTCGACTCTATTATACTTACTTTTTTCGACATAGTTTGAATATTCTTTCACGACTAGAATACCATCCTCGTTGAATTCTTCATTTGCTTTGGTTTTAAACAGCTGACATGTAACATTTGTAATGCTTCCACCAACAACATTCATAGATAACAATTGAGATTTAGCGGAGAATATCATCGTACATCTTCCCCTCGTTGTGTTAGAATAGATTTCCAATGGTTGCGCCGTGTAAAACATGCCAATTTCAGTTTACAAGTTTTGCCCATATGTCGTACGCCTTGACATAGTTTGGCAATCTCCCATACAAGCTGCCACAAAATGAAGCAAGAGAAAGCAAACTGCATACTTTAAAATGATGCATTTTAATAGCGGCGTCATGTTATAGCAGATATAATTTCGCTTGTATAAACGATAAGCAGTGCGTATACATCTGCATTCACTGAAGTTAACATATATTAATTGAACAAAATTATAGACCTGCTCAAGTGGGTGAAATCACTGTGGTCTAATTTTCATGTTTTGTCTCTTTGTTATGCCGTGAATTAAAATAATAACGAGGCAAGACGAACGAGGCAACGAGTGAATCAGATGATTGAATTGCAGCTGCCACGATTTAACATGGAAACTGTCTCGGATGTAATTAAAATTCGTCATCAGAGGATGGGTAAAGTGGTTATGAGTTGACTAAATTTGTTGCCTCGTATACCAGGGTTCGTCATTGTTCTTCAGTAAATGCGATATGGCCAGTTACGACACCTAGTGCGTTTTTTATACTCTTGATGAGTGACTCTACTGCATCGTTCATATGGCTGGCAGTATAGGCGTGTTGAATTTCCACTCCACATCCACCTTGTTCTCAGAGCAAAAATGTGCCATTTTTTCCTTTTAAAAATCCTTGATCATCTCTCTTATCATAGATTATAGAATACAGGGATTGGCAACTCTATTGTTCTCGGCCGCGCGGTCAGATTATGTCGAATTTGGCGCGAACGGAGTCACGTGATCTTGAGCCGACACAAGATTACAACGATGCGGTCAAAACCTTGTAATCTTCGTAACTTGCATATTATAATATCCTACGTTGCTCAATATTTTTTTGAAGTTTTATTTTTTGACAATGTTAAATAGAGCTTACTTTAAATGTCCATGACAATTTAATTACGTTTAAACAAAATAGCGAGTATATATGGCCAATTTAATTCACCATGTTTTGCGGCACATTTCACCAAAATATTGTTTTGATCACTTTTGCAATTTGCAAATTAATGTTTGTAACTTTGAAAAAGAAAATGTATGTTATTGTCGTGATTGAATTAATCTACAAGTACACTTATAACTAACAAATCAAAATCAAGCTGAAATGTTCACTAGAAAATAATTGCGCTTCTAAATGAGAGGAATACAGTTTACAGCTAGGCGGCCTATATAGGTTTACGACATACAAGTAGCACAAAATACACTCAACAATTTTCATCACATAACAAATAATCCGTATAGTGTATGTATCACAGCAGAGGGAATGAATACACTACAATAATTTAGCAAGCAACACACAGAATGAACAAGATATGGTACAAATATCGATAACTGGTTGGTTTGGTGAATTAAAACACTTGTAAAAATATTCAGCGTCGATGAATTACATTTATAATTACGTTATGTTACACTCACATTTACAATGAATTTTATATAATATCAAATTATGGATGTTCACCTTATGAGTTATTATGAGTTTGCTTTTAATTTGTTCCTTAGCGATTTCTTTTTCAATTCCAGTTTCTCTTTTAAGTTACAAGCAGTAAGCCCATGTCGTTCGTGTATGAAAATTATCTCACTTCATATAATAAATTATAATAATATCTTGTAGACAAATAAAAAATAAAATCATCAGTATTGATTGTTATCTTCTAAACCAGAGTGTTGTGCTGCTACATCCCAGGTAGATTAAACTTTTGGGATTTGCAAAACATTCAAGCGTGTTTGCTTCAAGAGTCCATCTGATCTCCTTATGGATAACTTACGAAATTCTTTTTCACAGTTCCACAACAATAATAAATAGACTTTCCGAAGGTGCTCATCCACGCAATGAATTTCAGATAGATGTTTTTATCCCTGCCGAGCAGATTTGTAGGGAATAGATCAAAATTGTTGAATATATTTGACACATCTCCAGAAATGTCCAAAACAAATATTTACTCATTCGTAGTAACTTTTGAGAAGAACCTTCATCTTCATCGATTCGGTGGATAATTTTATATCAGTGTGTTTTGATCGTGTGTGAAGGGTTACTGACCCCGTTAAACAACCTTTAGTTTTCCAAATCCTACAGCAATATTACGTCTATCGAGCTGGCCGCACCACTTTCTTCGATGTAGATCATTTTGGTCTTAAAAGTTTGATCACAGCCTGATCAAACTTGATCAGTATGTTATATTTTTTGATCAGCTTTGATCAGCGAGTTATAAGCGAATTCAAGATGTACGGCTGGCTCAACACCGAAAATCCGAACGACATAAAATAATAAACCGAATTTGGTATCAAAAGTTTGATCACGCCCTGATCATTACTGATCAAAACTTTTTTTTCCATAATTATAATTATTGAGCGTGCAATCGGCAATTTAGCTTCTGGTGCGGCCAAATCAACACCAAAATTTCGAAAACGAGGTTATAATCATCCGAACTCTACGAATTTGGTATCAAAAGTTTGATCACGCCCTGATCATTACTGATCAAAACTTTTTTTTCCGTAATTATAATTATTGAGCGTGCAATCGGCAATTTAGCTTCTGGTGCGGCCAAATCAACACCAAAATTTCGAAAACGAGGTTATAATCATCCGAACTCTACGAATTTGGTATCAAAAGTTTGATAATGCCCTGATCATTACTGATCAAAACTTTTTTTTCCGTAATTATAATTATTGAGCGTGCAATCGGCAATTTAGCTTCTGGTGCGGCCAAATCAACACCAAAATTTCGAAAACGAGGTTATAATCATCCGAACTCTATGAATTTGGTATCAAAAGTTTGATCACGCCCTGATCATTACTGATCAAAACTTTTTTTTGCATAATTATAATTATTGAGCGTGCAATCGGCAATTTAGCTTCTGGTGCGGCCAAATCAACACCAAAATTTCGAAAACGAGGTTATAATCATCCGAACTCTACGAATTTGGTATCAAAAGTTTGATCACGCCCTGATCATTACTGATCGAAACTTTGTTTTCCATAATTATAATTATTGAGCGTGCAATCGGCAATTTAGCTTCTGGTGCGGCCAAATCAACACCAAAATTTCGAAAACGAGGTTATAATCATCCGAACTCTACGAATTTGGTATCAAAAGTTTGATCATGCCCTGATCTACATCGAAGAAAGTGGTGCGGCCAGCTCGATAGACGTAGCAATATTAGCATTAACGTAAACTTCTCTGTAGGCGCGCTTTTCTAAACTTTCACCGATAGAGTTCGCCATTTTCTTCATCGCCTTTCACGTTTAAGAAATTCGAGGTACTGAAAATCATTGCTATTTAATTGACCATCCATTGCAAAATAATGAAATAATCAAGTGTACTTTACTAGCCAGCTTGAAGATATGAACGATGATAATAAAATGAGTAGAACAGTCGACCGCGTTGTTGTAATGACACTTATGATGAAAATTTGTCACAAAATTCTGTGACGGCTCAAGAACACGTGTTTCTGGTAAATCTCAAACAAAAACATATTTAGTGCCCAGACCTTAGTTACCAATCCCTTTATTCTATAATCTATGCTCTTATGTACTTCTGTGCACCGATAAAAGGTGTGCCTTTATCTGATAATACATATTTTGAGTGTCCTCTGATGGCGGAGAATCGTCGTAGGGCCATAATGAAAATGTCTGTTGATAAATCAGTGCAAACTTCTGCGTGGACAGCTCTTGTTGTAAGGCATGTAAATAAGAAAGTGTAACCCTTTGTCAAAAGTTTTCCGATTTAACTTGATTTTAAATTGGCCAAAGAAGTCACACGATGTGTTGGAGAATGCAAAAATAGGAGTTCCGATCTTGTGAGGGGGCAGGGTCTCATAAATTGCTCCTCCATTAGAGGTGCTCGACGCTTTCTGAAGATGACGCATTTGAAAGTTAAAGACTTTGCGAGGTCCGACAAGCCCTTCATCCTAAATTTCCGTCGTATTTCGTCAATAAGTCTTTGATGTTCAGGTTGTTGCAGATTAAATGATTTTCTGAGCATGATTTCAGTAATGAAGCTATCCTTTGGTAATATATATGACTGGATGATTTTGATCGTACGGGATATTAGATTCATTTGCACGGCCAATGATTCTTATCACATCCCTTTCATCTTAGAACGTCTTCATATGCTTTGATATTTCCTTTTCATCAATTTGTTTTTGTGCACTTCTATAGACAGTTACTTCAGAATTAATGACTTATTCTGAGGAGAAGGTGGTGAATTGTCTTTCATTTGAAATTTTTCTGCAGTTGCTGATAAACCGTCTCCATATTGCAACAACCCTGCGCATTCGTTTAAAGTCAGATATAGAACTGAGCCTGTCTATAACTATATTTTGTGCATGTTCTTTAGATTGAATCAAAATGTTTTTGACTTTAATCTCCTCCTCAACATGTTCGTTGTCTTTCATAATTTCCTCCAGTTCTTGTAGAGGCCAATCACTTTTGTTCTTACTCAGAAATGAGGGACCCTTTATCCATTCGAGCAGCTCGTCATGTGGAATTCCTCTTGTAAGGGCGTCTGCAGGGTTTTCTTTGGTAGGAACATACACCAAACACGAGAGGTCAATCGCTTCCTGGATTTCTTCTACTCGAGTTCCAACAAATGGCTTAAATCTTCTTGGACTAATGCATATCCATTTCAAGGCTATTTTGGAGTCTGCCCATAGAACAGTCTTTTCGATATTTAGGTCCAGTGCGTCACGTACAGACGAAGTGAGTCTCGCCAACACTTGGCATCCCATTAGCTCAAGGCGTGGGATGATTTTCCTCTTCCAAGATGCAACAAGGGATTTTGCACAGACAAGTTGTACATTATATCTGCCTAAAGCCAATGTCCATCTCAAAAACAGACAACACCCATATTTTTGCTCCCTGCCATCAGAAAAACCGTGTAGCTGTGGATTTTCAATGGTTGGTTCGATGGGATGTAAACATCTAGGTATCTGTATTTCTAACATTGATGAAAGTTCAGATGGCATGTCAATCCATTTGTCTAAATCGTTCTGGCGAAGCGGATCTAACGAGGAGTACCCTTCAGATTATAGTTGTTGCATCATAATCTTGAATTTGATAGTAGATGCACTCAATTTTCCCATTGGATCCCATAACTTTGCAATGCAACTCAATATATCTCGTTTGGTACGTTTTGTATTAATGTCGACAGATTTGAATTCTCTATATTTCAGCCGAAATGTATCTTAGATTTGTGCCACGTATGGCCAAGGACGTCACTCATAATGTTCAGACTACCTTGGTCGATCATATCGTTGTTGGAATGCCATGATTTTATGTTAAACTTTCCCCGCTGTAATATAGTGTCGATTTCTTGGGTAAGCTGTAATGATTTCCCAGTACTTTCAATGGAGTGAGCAATATCATCAACATAGGTGCGTAATTTGAGCACAGATGCACAGTCAGGGTTGATGAAGGCATTTTCTACTGCTAAAAAACGAAGCCATTGATATATTTCTGGCTCTTTGGATTGATTATCTCCCCTCTATAAGAAACGGTGGTATTGTTTATCTTCTTTGCTAATACCAATCTGATTAAATATTTCTGCTATGTCATCTGATATTGCAACTCTATTTTCTCTTCACCGAATTAGTATATTGAAAATGTCATTATTTAGATTCGGACCTTTTTCTAGGGCTTCGTTTGGTGATATACCCTTGCATTTAGCAGTTTAGTCGAATACAATCCTGAGCTTCGTAGTAGCTTTGTGGTGTGGATTCTTTCCACACCATGGTGAGGTAGATACCAAGCTGGTTCCCCAGCATTATCTCTGAAGGATCGAGATTTTTTACGAACTTGTTTGAAACTAAAGCATATATTTCTTAATTATAAAGTTCAAGTTTATTCTCGGTTTTTAATAATTTGTTTTCTAGTTGCAGCAGGCTTGATTTTGCTATGTACTTATTGATTGGCGGCAAGGATGGATGACCTGGTTTCCATGGTATTTTAACTTCCACTCGTCCTTCATCATTAACCTTTGTGTGGGACGGGACGTGTTTAATAAAGGCATTTTATGCTTTTTCATCATCAGTGCGTACGCATTCATGAGTTGGTTTAACTCCAATAGCTTCAGTTTCAAAGAATTTAGTAAGGTTGAATTCAGTGTCAATAATTGTAGTTGCATTGTTTATTTGACAGACGGTGGGTATCATGTTTCTATTAAGTGCCAATTAAAGACAAGCCGAATATTGAGCGTTTAGCAGAATGGCCTTTGTCTACTGATCGACTTTCTTCATCTAAATGAGCAATAGGAATATCTGTCCTAATGAGAAAATTGAGTTTACCACCCTCGCAAAAAATGTCTTTAGCAATATCTCGTAATTGGTCATACCAATTGATGCATTTCATATTTTGGTATATTAGCAGTTATGTGAAACTTGATGTGAAACATTGAACAATCGATGCTTGCTTGATAGACTATATTACCAATAGACCCTCTAATGCATCAGGCCTGTAATGTATGCGTGTATGCGTGTACGTGAATTGAATAATCTTGTATTTCTAACAACTGCAATAAATGACTGACATTGTCAATTGCTAATAATTATATGCAAAAACAAATAGTTATTATGAGAGTCATACGCAATTCAATGATGATGATGATGAGGTCATGAATATATTTTTGTATAATTTATAAATTCTACAATAATGTACTATAGACTTATCCAAAAGAAAAAATGAAAGTGTGAAAGTTGAATTGCATTCTCGATTTTGATGTTCTAATTATGGGGAAAAGAATCATGAGTGAAAAATTTAAATTTAAAAAATAGTGGGAAATGGGGCTAATACCCCTCTGAATTAATACACAAATTCAATAGGGGAAACATTTCAAAATTTCAAAAAAATATAATTAAATATCAGTAAGGTATTTTTAAATAATTCAGTCTTTATACTGAAAATTTGTGATTCAAATTGATGCATTTGAATGTATGGCTTCCACTGTGAGTTTGACACAGTATAGAAGTGTGTGGTTTTCTGTTGTGTGGAGGTGTTGACAGATTTTAATTTCAATTTACTATGATTTGTCAAAGAATGGTAAAAATGTGTTGAATGTGTAGACATTTTTGTTGGAAAATATGAGCATAGCAATGATCCAAAGTTCAAGACGCACTTCTAAAATCTGTTAAAATCACAGTGGAAGCCATACATTCAAATGCATTCCTTTGAAAAAAAAAACAATTTCAGTATATAGGTTCTCATCCAATAGACTTTTAAAGGCCACAGTAATATTTCTGAGAGTGTTATCTTCATAGACATAAAAAATTATTCAAAAGTACATGACCGATTTTCAATTATATTTTTTTGAAATTTTGGAGCGTTTCTCCGTTGACTTAATGTAATAATTTAGAGGGGCATTGAGCACCCATTTCCCAATCTGTTTTTGAACTTATGGTTTTCTTACCCATTTAGAACAATAAAATCGAGAATGCAATTCAACTTTCAAACCTATTTTTTTTGGACCAGTCGATTGTACTATACTATCTATACTGCAACGTTATGCAGAAGTGGAAAAGTAAGAAACTGGGAAATTATACTTATATAATATTCTCCTTAATAAATTAGATTTTGACAACAGAAATGAATAATTAACTAATAATTTAATATTAAAAATTTAATGAATTTGAAGTTTGGCGTTGAAGTTTTGATAGCTCGTAGAAAAGGTTATTAAAATATATTGAAAACACATTAAAGCTCTGTTTCCATTGTACTCACAGCAGTATCAATTTTAGATTATTAATCCTTTCAAAATGAATAATTCAATTAATATCAGATCAGATGTATATCCGCTAATGAAATAGTTTCTAAGAAATGGTCACTGTTTAAATACTATACTAAAACCGAGGTAAACACCAAAGCCTTTTGAGGTTACAAGCTTATCAGACCAGAATTTAATATACAGCATATCCAATATGTTCACTGCAAAATAATTGATCAAGCATACACAGTATCAATGTCAATTAATGTTCAGTGCAGCGATCATATAATGGTTATTACTGACGATGGAGGCCCCGAAAGGTGGTATACAGTCGAACTTGCTTAATATCCCCCCTCTGGTACGGATAAAAAGCGGGACATTAAGCGAGGTGGGATATTAAGCGAGGTAAGAATATGAGAGTTTGTATGGAGAATTAAAAATGGAAATCAGTCTTAAGTGGGGATATTAAGCAAGGTGGGACATTAAAAGAGGGGATATTAACCGAGTTTAACTGTATTATGATCTCCTCCTTTTCTTCTAAGCGGTTCAATGCTCCCTGATTTTGCTCACATCCGCAATGAGAATACATTAGAGTCGAATTATCACTTGAAGAATATGATATCGCTGACACAAATGAACTTGACGTCGACGTTTATGCTGTCGCTGACGTTGTGGCTGACGTTGACGTTGATGCTGACGTTGACGCGTGTCTTAAAAATGCACATACTCTTCGCAATACTGATCAATTAACCAATCACCATTCAAAAAAGCTTCAAGCTTACCCTGTTTGTCGATAAATGAAAAATAAAGATAAGGTAGAACCTGACTCACTCCGGAAATGATCCATTAATATACTTACTAACATATCAAAATCGTCATAGTAAAAAGTAAGTCATGTGGGCAAGTCAAACTCACACCTAATGCACTTTTCTAAAAAGGCATAATAATGCTCTGCTCACCCTATATATGTTAGAACGAATCTCATTTTTTTCCCGATTGTTTGCAAATCTCCCCAATGTTGAAAGGAGCAGGAAACAAACATCTTCGGGAAATCAACGGCTTAAATTTAAAGCAAACAACATCTTAGTATTTGATTAACCCTAGATTTTCTCAATCAGGCAACATTTTTTACAAAACTATGGTATATTTTATTTTAATCAAAATTATTATTAACAAAATTATTGTCATATTCAATTTAAAACGTTTTGTTTACATCAATAGACCTAGCAGATTTCTGGAATAAAGATATTAATATGAATAATCAAAAAATCTGTCTGGTTTTCAAAACCACTAACAAAAAAGCATGGGACTTTTGAAGTAAATCTGCATAGAAATCATTAATTAAACAGACAATCATGAAACAAAAATACTTGGGCTAATAGATTATAACGCTTATCTATCCACAATAGCGGGACATTGGAGACATTTCATATATACATTAGAAAATAAACATTATAGGATGACTCGTAAACTCTAATGTAGCCTCAATTCGACAGAATAGTCATCAGCGGTTAGTTGCAGAGCCATCTATTTACAAGAGTCGGGACACTATTTCATGTGCCGCTCTCAGCTCCAATGTGGATAGATGCCAGTCATTTGATTTTATGAATGAAGCCACTATCTAGGCTAGTTACCATAGTTACTGTTGTCACTGATATAAATATCATATTGTAAATATTCTCCATGATGTAACTTTACCCTCAAGGGGCAAACACTTTTTATGTATATATATATCTTAATTAATAATAATGAAATGAAGTCAAAGACTAAACAGACTAAATTTTTGCGAGAAACTTTAAGTAACAGTAAAAGAATGTTTAGTCTTTGACTTCATTTCATTATTATTATTCACCGCTCTGTCAAATGACATTGAGCACTATCTCAACTGCTATCAGATAACATTATTTTATTATATATCTTAATTATTAATAAAAAACATTCACTCGATAATGGTTGAAGTTAATCAGTCGAAACGTTGTGCAAACTTAGTTGTGTTGTTATTTTGTACCAAGATTATCACCAAGAAGATTCTGATAAAGACGCCACTTTCATTTCGTAAAACCCAGGCTCGCGAAATTTTAACCAAGCCCGCGAAAATAATATCAGGAATTCGAAGTTTTTATGTTCGAAAGCAAATGCCTCGTTTTCAATGGAAAGAAAATGGCAATTTTCGAGCCTCAGAACTTACGTGTCCCAACTCTTATAAATAGACGGTTCTTGTTATACGCATTGATCGAACGCTGACAAGCACAGAGCGCTGAATCAGAAACCTACAATAGTTATTTAACCACGCTGATTTGAGGGTCATTCTATAAAGAGCTTAGTTAAATCCCTTTCTCTGAATTTTCTTTGCCGGGAAAATCAATACTTTTTCATAAAGGATTACCTTGAATGTAATCCCTCAACTCTTATGTGGGTTTAATTTCAATTGATGCCGATTCGAGCTCAATAAATAGCCACTAGAATATTTCTTGTAAATTTTCAGCAGCTGCAATATGCTAAGTGCACCGCAATTCAGTTGGTTTTTATTGTTAAAAGGCTTGATGTAGCCTTCAAAAAAGATTCAATACTCAAGTGGTTGTGGAAAACAAACATTTCTTTATTCTACTATTTATTCAAATTTTAGTCAAATGATACAAAATATGGTGATATTTTGAGGTCAATAAATTGATCCTCAATAAATAAAATTCTTATTATTAAATCTATGGATTAATATAGATGTAGGCTAGAAGTGGAGCCAATTTATAATGAAAACATAGCACAGGTTGTATAGGAGTTGCTGAGAGATCAACATAATGAAGTATAAAGATATATATTATACGTACTATTCTTTTATTCAAGATACAAGAAATCTCTTATTTAAAGCAATTGTTTTACAAATTGAGTAAAATTATATATAGTGAGACACAAGGATGGTGACTGAGTCAAAGAAAACACATTTTTAATTTAGACAGAAATTAGAAATGTGTTTTCTTTGACTCAGTCACCATCCTTATGTATTACAGCTCTGCCAATGTGTAATCGGTATTGAGCACTATCACATCTGACGATAGATAAATCTATCTTTATTATTATATACAGTGAGACATAATTACAAATGTATGAGGCAAAATATCGATAAAAGTGCTTAATACTAAGTACAGGGTAATAGAAAAGTTAACTCATAGGTTTTATTATTATTTGCGCCCAATTTAAGGCAAACATTTATCCATTTTCTTGGTGCAATATTATATGTTTAGTATAGTAAATTATAGTGCATTTACATTTAAATATATAAGTATGTATATTGTATTCGTATTCATACCATATTATGAATAGATAAATACAAATAAATTAGAAGTATGCAAATAAAATCTAATGTAAATGTACAAATAACATAATTCAAAGGTTACCACTCACAAGTTTAATCCGTTACTCTAGGTTTCGAGTAAGAATTTCTTCAAACGATTTTTTCTTCTTTTTTTTTAAAGAAATTTATTGATTGTGTGGGGCAATCGAATAGAATAGAATAGAAATAGTTTATTTAAAGACATATAAACAACTATGATACATGATTTTTGCTTTTTGTTCTATTTGATTACATGTATATGTGTTATATAAGGCATTATTGTTAAGCAGTCGTTTCTTGACGGTTTATTCATAATGCTTGCTCAAAATAATTATGTATGAATAAATCATCAAAAGAGCGTTCTTGCACGAAACTCAGAGCAATTGAACGAACTAAACTCATAATTTTTCAGTCATCCTTTCCATACAATGATATATAATTCTTAAATATTTAAGATTTCAATTTAACTTTCTGTTTAAATTCGCCAGGAGGAAATGTTTGATCTTGCAAGAAAATTTTTCTTGATTCAAGGTTGATTTGCTTGAAATATTTAATATTGATCTGCAGTGTCAAAGATTTGAGATCAGCAATATACGCTACAGTAGTATATCATTACTCTAAGAGCAGATAAAAAAAACCCGGTACTCTACTAGAAGAGTATCGTATAGGTCATCTGGCAGAGCTATACCATCTAGTAATTGATTATCACATTAATTACAGTCACATTACAATATCAGGGGGTACTTTGCAGCTTACGTGGGGGGCGAAAATTGTAAAATGTCGACATAATATATATATGGGTATATAAATAAAGGAATAAATATGAAAATATATTTATTATTTGTCTTTACTGAATGTGATAGTGCTCAATGCCATACAGCAGAGTGTGTAATATAGTTAAAATAGTCAAAAATTAGATATTCATTTTACTACTTAAACTTTCACAACTATAAGCGATCATCAGGCAATTTATTAAAGGGGTATATATAGAAATTATTATATTAACATTCGTATTTTAATTAAATTTTATTATCAACTGAAAGCCTTTAAGACGATTATAAATGTAACAGTGGGAAAACCTTATGTTCTGTTGGGTATAATCTAAAAATAAAAAGTCAAATATTTTCAAATCTCTAAATGAATAGGTTTTTATATCCTTTGTGAAATTTATTCTTCCTCTTGGCATGATTATGCAGTTTGTGGGCTCATGTAACATGGCTCTATCTCGGAGACGGGTTTGTTTTGCAGTGTTAAATATCAGGCACAATTACCATTGTTTATCGAAACATTCAGATTGCAATTTGACAAATACCCTATAGTATCAGCCCACTCAAATGACTTTAAACTGATAGATGCGTAATATGACAACCACATATTACTTTTGAAAGTACCATCTGATGAAAATGGTTCAGAGGGATTGCGTTGTAAGTAGCTGCGGCGCATCGTTGCGAATTGACAATCGAGGCCTATCTGCCATGAAATCTGTTGAAATTGATCTGCAGTGTCGTGGCTGAGATCAATACGGAGCATCAAACATCACTGCTCTCAGCAAAAAGAGCCACTCCTCTAGAAATAGAAGAGTGGTACGGGCGCCTTTGGTAGGGCGTTACCGTCTCAATTACTTACTCAATTAATGCGTTCGTTCAAAGCGTTTGTTTAGTTCCAAGAACCATCTACTTACAAGGGTCGAGACACGCAATTTTAGATACGCAGTTCTTAGGATTTTGGAAATGAGGCTTCAAAATTGTGTTTTGGACAGAGCAAATTTTTGACAATGCGTATATGCTAGAAAATTTAGTATTTTTAATTTTCTCGAGTTTTTGCGCTGGCTGTGTGAATTCAATGGTTGAGTTTTCAACATTCATTTGCTGAATAATTATGCCTCAGAAATTAAGATGAACAATTGAACATGCATCCTATCACAAGTTTAATACTATATATTAACCAATTACGTATAATTCTTCGAAAGCTTGATATTGATCGATCATCAGCAGTCCTTTGAAAAAAAGTTAATCAGTCCTTTGAAAAAAAGTTATGTATAACTTAAAGGTTCTGAATAAATGATGATGATGATGATGATGATGATGATGATGATGATGATGATGATGATGATGATGATGATGATGATGATAATGAATTATTCTTTTCGGGAGAAAATAATGATCAAATATTGTAGAACTGCTACAATGAAAATGCTACAACGGTTTTTGGATTATATTCTCACTGTATATTATTTGCAGTCAAAAGCTTTTTTGCTACGTTTTTGTTCCCAGGTGATAAAGTAAACAATGAGCATTATGTAGTATTATTTTACCCCTGGTGAAGGCTACCACGGCACGGATTATACTACTATACAGATTGTAGATTTGCGTAACCAAGGACACAAAATTTTCCAAAATTATGTAAAGAAAATTTAAAATGTAGAAGTAATCAGAACCATCTATTTTGTATATATTACAATTATTACTTTATAATTAAAAGAGCAGTTTTATGTATATGAGCGAACCCTTTGAAAAAACCATCATAATAATGGCTTAAAAGGATTCTCAATAAATGATGATGTTGTTGTTGTTGTCAATTTATTATCAATATACCCAGATATATAGGATGTCTGGGTCCGAAAGATCAAAGATGGCATTCCTAGAATGACTGAGGCATAACATTTGTTCAATAGCAGCAAACGAAAGCTAGACTTAACTCTTTTAAGTAGATGTATGTCTCTCATAAAGCACCCCACCCCTGATGGAACTGTAGTTCTCTATACTGTTGCATTCGACTTTTTATTTCGTGAAAACTGTTTGAAATCCGTGTTATTTGGTTACCGCTGATAGCTGGTCTTCATAGATCATTCATTTTTGAGTGTTGCTACAATCATCAGCTCGAAATTCATCATGAGTTAGTGACCTCGTCTACTTCGCTTTTTTCCGAAGTATAGCACCGTCCACGCAGAGCTGGTGTAATACCACTCAAGGATAACAGTATGTAGTAACATACTGATTTAGACATCACAATGTCTGAACTCTGAACAGAGAGTTTTCAATCCAGTAATACTGCTGTGTGAATAATAAATTAGTTCCAATTTGACCGTCGTCGTGTTCGCTGGGACTCAATGTCGTTATAGCCAAGCCAGCTATACGACAAATACAAAACAGAGATAAGAACAATGCCTGATATTGCATGAATTAATTATACATTTGATTGCAAGATTCTCTACCATAATTTCAGAGATAGGAAAATAAAGTTAGATTTTTAAACCTCAACCTTTAAAACCAGCTTTGAGCTCGACTTCTGTTAAAAATGTGGCAAGTCTTTATCTGTTCTTAACCTCCTTATCTGTATTTATAAGTTATTATATAAGCTATCATGCAATATTTCAAAATTTGACATGGTCACGCTATGTAAATTTACTACATTATTTGTTTATATAGATAACCAGTAACTTTTATGGCATGGATTCAATTTTTTTCTATTTTTTTCTATTTCAGCATCAATTGTCGTTAATTTGTTTCTTATTCAGCATTTTGTTTTATTGAAAATCTATGTTTGCACCTATTATAATTAATATACAGTATTTCATTTTGTCTTTTCCACCACAGCAGTTATTTTTAGCATATTTAATATTTAGTTTGCTGACAATTTCTATTTGAATTCTAAATTAATTTGAAAAATTTGAGTTTTGAAATGTGTTTATACTTTCGAAGCAATTCATGATCATCACTTGATTTTAGCAATTTGTTAGTGTGGTATAAATTGTGTTCTTCTAAAAAATGTATTATTTTCATGAATTACCTTCGTGCTAATGTTTATTTTTCTTCATGATAAGTATACACAATACATGCAGTTTCATTCGAAAATCAATCAAGTGCTCTCTATACAGAATTGAATATATTTAGAAATAGGTTGTTTTAATTGTGCAATTTATGTAGACAGGTAACCGTTCAATTCTTTAATTTTTTAAAAATTATTATTTATATGTTTTCGATAAGAAGATTACTATCGTATACACCATCGGTGTATGACTCAATAGCAATAAAATTATTTCAATATCCGTCTTATGAAATTTATCTATCTGGCGATAACATCGCTATATTATAATAAAAACAATTTCAACTGTATATATTTTTAACTATTAATATACAATCAGGACTAAAACTATCTTAAAGCGTATGTGGTTGATCAAATCATGTAAAGTATAAATTTACTGATTGTTTTCATCTTGAATTATTGCAGGTAACAAAAATATATATTTCAGAACAACGAAATCGTCGGAAATCTTTTGAATTGCAATTGAAGATAATTGGCATGGCGACCCTGAATAAGGACCTATATGCATGAAATAATAAATATAATTATCTTCAAGTTTATAGAACAATTAATTAAATGTAAAAAATAAATGCAATAGTTTGCAAATGATTATAAACTTAAAAAATATTAGTCATTCTAAATACTGAGTAGGCACTGGCGACATAGCTGACGTCATAAACATTATTAGAACAATTTTGTTTATCAAAGAAATACGTATGAGTTTTAGTTACAATAGAAATTTTAATTATATTTATATAATTTATAAATTATCTCAATCATGACAAAATTTTGTGTCTACAGTATTATTTTCATGTATAAGTGACACAAATTTATTTTTCAAAATTACAATCACAAATAGAAATGATATATTTTCGTTACTTAGAAAAATTATTTATATAAATATAATAGAAAACAAGCTTATATGAAGTAGATAATTGCTATAGACATGGTCTGCTAGACATGTCTGATCATTTTGAAGTTGTAAGTTTTTTTTCTTTCTATATATTAATTAAGATGATTAAAGATATATTTATATACTAATTGCTCTTATTAATAGCAGTTTGTATATACGAGTAAATGTCTTTTGAGTTTAATTACAGAGACATTTTTAAGAATGTTCAAGAGCAGATGCGTTCTTAAAAAGTTGTTAGATAATTTTGTTTTAATCCTGGTGTGAACGCTCAAGTTGGAATAGTATAAGATGTATTGTAAATTTAATTCCCTGGTTAATTGTTACTCCTGTTCTTCCCATTTGCTACGTAGCATATTATCTACGGCTCTACTTAGAAAGAGAATGAAAGTAATAATACTAAAATCAATTTTTATTTTTGTACATCGCTTAATTCAACAATATACAGCAAAAAAGCATTTTTCTCTTATTTTTAAAAGTGCTTATATTTTTCTTCTGACAAGCATGCGTAGAATATGTTTATCTCCATGGTAAAACCTATTAATTCCCCCCATCACATCCCATATCATAGTTTATCAGTAACAATGAATTTATATCAAATTATCGCTGTTCTAACAAAACGATAATAATAATAGTTGAACGAACGATAGAAATTTTAATTTATCTTATGAAAAACCCGTTGTGATACTTCAAGATATAAACTATATTATTTCAATTTCAACAATAGAAATCTAGACAGATGTGGATATATATATATACGCAAAGAAACCAATAGCTCAATATATGTTGTATTCCCAGGCGACTTGTTTTTTTACGATTATGTGTGGGTGACGATGTATGAAGTTTTTTTTAACAGAACATATCATATAAGCTGTTGTTATTGTCGAAAGTTTAATTGAAATGAAAGCTTTATACCTTTGGTTCAAAGAATAGAAAATGTTGTAACAGCAGTCTTTCATCACTACAATCAAACACAGTCACGTTTAATACAATCTATTGATTAGATGGGCTGGCAAAAATCACAACAAAATCTCAATAACCAATGGTTGCTATCAAATGGAATTTAACATACACAGGTTGTATAGTATAACTTTTCTTTCAACTATACAACATACAGCTTGTTGCTACATATATATATATATATATATTTATATATACAGCGCATAAATGGAACAATTATTGACAGGTGCGCTAATACAACCAATCAGTGGTTAAAGCCCAACGTATTGGAAGTAAAAAGTACACAGAAGACCGCAACGTCACATTGGAAAGCGAGTGGTTGATAAGCAAACGTATATATATAACTTAACACACACTGTTTTAGTATACATCAATTTATTAGAGAGAGCAGGTTCTTGTCAGTTATGTCATCATATAGAATAATAATGAATCATGCATATATATGTGATTATATGACACAAACTATTTCATTTGCTCAACAAATATACACATAACACGATCTGATAAAAATAATTATTAATTCGAAAGACTTGTGAATATATATCATCGTTTCAGAAAGAAAAATGTCGAATTACATATTTAATGGTAATATATCAGCCAATGATACCTTACAACCAACAACATCAAATGCTACTGCAAGAGATGCAGAAAGTCAATTGGTTACTACATTGTTGATATCAACATATACATTAATATTCGTATTAGGTGTTGGTGGCAATTCTTTAGTTTTGCATTTCTATTGGCAAAAGAAACGCCGTGCATTATTTGATCTCTATGTTATTCATTTAGCATTAGCAGATCTTTTCTCATCGTTTACCACGCCTATATTCTTTATACATCAAGAATTAACAACCAGATCTAGTAATCATTTATCAACTACCGTATGTATTCTGACTAATTCTATTGCACCAATTTCGGTTAATGTATCTTCCTGGATATTAACAAGTATTGCTCATGAAAGACATCGTGGAATTGTTCAACCGTTTAAAATGCGTTTTACGCGTGGAAGAATCCATTTACAAGTTGGTATTATCTGGTTGTTAACCTTAGCACTAATTACACCATATATTTTAGCATTAGATAGAGAAGCTGGAAGTTGTGCTGTTCAATGGTCCAATTATCATCTTGAATTTGTTTACAATATCTTCATATTGATATTACAAAGTATTCTGCCAATGTTATCAATGACCTATTGGTTTGTGAGAATTGCAACTGTGCTAAACGGTGCAGAACGCAAACAATTGTTTAATCCAACGCAACGATCTCAACCACCAGGAACGGCGTCTAAAAGAGGAAAACGCTTAACAAGAATTTTGCTTGTCGCTGTTGTTGTTTTTACAATTTGTTCTTTGCCGTATAATATATTTTATGTCGTTGCATTGTATTTAGTATATTACAATTCTTATTCACCTGAACTTACAAATGAATTACTCTCTGTCAATCCGTGGTTATCCGCATTGACTGTGACAAGCTGTATTACAAACGCTTTTGTCTACGGCGGAATGCATGCCGAGTTTCGACAATTTTTACGCGACCGTTTCTCAACGTTGTCGCTACGACGTCGAGATTCATCTGTGACGACTACATCTATTGATCAAAATTTGCATAGCACTGCTTTATCTTCAAAGCAAAATCCACAAGAATCACAACTGTAAATAAAGATTATTATCTCAATAAAAACATAGAAAAAAACAAATACAAAATTCCACTGCAACTATTATTTAAATTGGAACCAATTAAATGGTATAGGACAAATATAGATGCATGGCATATATATCTTGAATACAAGTTAAATTTTTACAATAACGTGTGTTAGTGATATAGATTTATTAATGGAAAATGTTATATGATTAATAATTAATGCTTTTAGATTTTCAATAAGATGTGGTACGTAGATATAGGAACTTAGATTATTATATACTTATACCTACATAGATATATGTTATTATATGAGAACATAAAATTATATACATATAAATAATTACTGGTTACTGACTAAAGCTATATTCTGAATTCTGCATATCACATATCAAGTCCCTTCTTTTTCTTTCATATGATTTCAAGCATTGTTGGGCCAGGTAAAATTATTATAACATCATCGAGCTTATATGTTAAAATTCATCATTTCTTCATGCCGCAAAAGTTGTTCAATTATTCATATGATTTATCACTAATTCATCATGTTTTTATTCTTTTATAATTGATTCATTGTTAAATTGTTGTTCAGATGTAATCCATGTATTCAGATGATTTTTATGTCGACGATCTTTTTATTAATTTTGTTGATAAAATAATACTAAAAAGAGCACATAGAGATTTGTATTGCATAACATCAACAGTATAAAACAGACATTCAATTTTGAGTTTAAAACAAGACCAATTTGAAGACAATACATAAATATCTATATATTTGTAAAACGTTGTCTTACTGATTGAACATAGGGTTCAATGCAAAATATAGCAGAGCTTAAAATAATAATAGTCAGAGAATCAGACAGTCATGTTTGCTACTTGAAGTGAAACTCGGCGTGAAACTTCAAGCAGCAAACATGACTGTCTGATTCTCTGATTATTATTAAATATCTATATAACGTTATTGGTATAACATAACATCAATAGAGTGCTCGATGCGGATACGCAGAGCAGTATGAATAAAAACCGTCTATAAGCTCTATCGCGTGAAACTCTGAGTAACGGAGACAACGTATAGTCTTTGACTTTATTTCTAAATATATACCTAGGTCATGGATTTTTCTGTTCAGAGTTGCTATACACTTATTAACCACGATATTAAGAATTCAAAAAGGAAATAAATTTGCTGCTTGAAATACATGCATGCACGTTCTATTACAGTGTATCTCAAGCTCATCATTAGGAAGCAAAATTAAATTCATAACCAAACCTTTACCTTAATCTGTTAACTCAATATCTTTATATACACAGCTATTACTATTTACTGTATTGATCTCAATAAAATAGATTAAAACAGCTTTGTCGATAAGAATATATATAATATTTTATCCCGTTATTGCAATCAATTTAATCATTGACAGTCGACATCATTTTAATGTAAAATATTATCTATCCAATAAAATCTTCATCCATGTTGTACTTTTCGTAATGTATTCATGTTGATTACAAATCCATCAAAGAAAAGTTTAATTTTATTGTTAAATAGGTGGTGCAGCGCAAGTGGTTATCCGACAGTCAAAATTCTCCTCTGATTCTTGATCCGTGATCAGGAGGGATTTTGTTGGAAAAACCAAGCCCGATACTACGTTGGAGATACTACGTTACTATTTTAACAACGGTTTTTAGACAAGTTAGTTGTTCCCGGTTAGGCATTGCAATGTACTTGTCACAACCGTGTTTAAAGGACCAGTCTATTGCTTTAACATTAACAGTCTTCGGCTTTTTCCCAGCGTCCTGGGACTGTTGTGTCAAGTTACTGCTCCGTTACAGGACAATCATGAAAGTTTTATCCTGATCATAATTTGTACAGACGTTAAAAGAAAATTCCACACAAACAAATAGTTGGGAGAGGGATATTTCTTATAGTATGATTAATTAAAAAGAGCAAAAATAGATCGAGAACAAGAACGATGCAAAGTACTTTTCGTAACTCAAAGTTTCACGCTTCAAATGAGTTACCATCTGATGATCGCTAAAAGCGTGAAACTCTGAGTTACGAAAAAGGCCTAGCCTTAATCTTGTTTCCAATTATATGATACCCTTAAAAATATTGAATGCAGAATTTGATTTTTGACGAAACAACAAAAGAAATTGTCTTTCTTGACATTCTTGTTTTAATGGTTTGCATAGAAATACATAATTAAATCAAAGATTAGACGTTGTCTCCGTTAGTCAGAGCTTCACGCGATAGCGGATATCAGATAGATACCAGCGTTTTATTCCTGACGTCTGACGATCGCTGTCGCACGAAACTCTGAGCAACGGAGATAGCCTCTTATCATTAACTTAGCTTTATATTGCTCTGACGTGCACAAGCATCGAGCACTTAATTGATGTTTCGCAACCAATAATATTACACATGTAGAATTACTATTATAATCATCAATTATTTCCCTGTTTAAAGTTTAAAATTCATTTCAAAAAAATCTACACTTTACGTAGCTGTATATACAAAAGAATTGAATGTTTGTAGAGTTGTATTTATCTCTAGTTGTAACATTCAAGTTTGTATGTTGTAAATGTTTGATTTTCAACACAGACACTTAGTATATACATCCTTGATTTGGAAAACACAAGATAAATAACTATTGATTTAGTCTGCTTGTTCAGTCTATTTACCCATACATATGAGCTGATTTAGACAATATTTTGTTGGTAACATATTGTATAGGTAAGTATATGAGCTATATGGAACACGCCTCCGTTCAATATAATTACTTGACAAGATAACAATGCAATTTCATTGGTAAATTTCGGATGTAAATAATTCATAAACTGTATAGCTACGTTTCTCTTAGCTAATGTTTTACTTAATGGTTTCCATGCCACCACCAGCCTGTATATTCCAAGATGTGCATATCTTTTCTTTGATATGAAAAGTATAGACAAAAATGTCACAATATGAAAATAAACTACAATATACAGTAAACCACTTGTGCTGTACATGTACATGGTTTTCGATCTAATTATAGATAATACAATGAAAACATTGCCGTTTTGACTCTTTCGTGAATTATATTTCGCCGGAATACTAATCAAAAAGTCCATGCGTTTTAATTATTTTCGAACAAATTACAGTGTCTGATCTTGATGATGACAATGATTATTATTATTATATGACTATATGATAATGTTTATTTTAATCATATATAAACTTTTTTTAACTAAATTTTAAATTTTTCCTTTTATAATTGTAAATAAAATTAATAAATCGAAATGAAATTATGTAAAATGAATAACTAGCTCATAAATCTTTCCTACATTACAATTTATTACAATTCATTACAATTCATTATTTATTAATATTCCATTTTCTCAACGGCAAAAGATATAAACATATAGTTATGCGTTAATTCCATATATTTGTCATCTTTCTAAATCCCTGCACTTTCTACTGTTGCTCCTACTTCCATTGTTGTTCTTCCGTAGTGGCAAGGAGTGTCTTGACAACTGAAGTCCTATAGGGCACAGTGACCTTTTTTCAATCGATTACTTGGTATTCCATCCCGGAATTTCATCTGGTCTGTGAAGGACCATTCTTGTTAAACCATCCGATTCCATCTGGATAAAGGACATCTGCAGTAGACATTGCTCTCTTAACTATGTTGTTAACCTCTTAACGTTCTGTTCTACAATCTTGTGTGAGTTTCATGAGGGCCATTTCAGCACTGTGACTATGTACAAAGCCAAACATATCAGGTGGGAAAATTGGTTTGAAGTGATTTTGGAGTTGATTTGCTAAGATTTTCTCGAATGCTTTGGGGATATGAGTGAGGATGGTAGTTGGTCGATAATTTTCTTTATTTGATGGATCATTTTTTTTGTATATTGGTGAGACTATGCCATGTTTCCAGGCTTTTGGTATTTCATTTATTGTTATTAAGTGATTGAATAGAAAGTTACCTGCTTCTACTATACGGTGCAACTTAAACGAAGTGAAACCGCAATCCGAAATTGATTTCTAATCAGCAGCATATCCATGTCTAGTGATGGCAAGGCAAGCCATTCACCTGACTATTTGTTTGCTCTGTGAGAAGTCTTGCAATGTCTCTTTGACCCACATTAGAGGAGAGGACCTTGGTTTGTGATTGGTTTGTCCCATGATTTTTTCTGATGGCACTCCAGAATTCTTTCTTCATTCACCTTTCCCATCCAAGTTTCAACTTCCAATAGTTCATTTTTGTCAAAGAGGAAGAACTACGAAAAGAGGCTATGAAAGCAGGTGAGGCAATATGTCTGTTAGCTTCCGAATTTCTAAAACATGGATATTCAAAATTGTATTGAGATCTCCAGCTCATTTAAAATTCCACAAGAACAGGGCTATCAAAGCATGATGCTGTTCTCAAGAAATAAATATGTAAGCATATAAGTAAAAATATAAAATGGCTCTACTAGAAATAAAAGGCATGCATGATGCAAATTGATGCGGCTTGAGCATATAGTTAATCTATTGTTTGACGTCTAATAATTTCCATGCAGAAACTGTTTCATGGCTTCAGATGAAATCCTAGAGCCTAGTAATATGAACCATCGTATAGATGCCACTGATTGAGCTCTGATGATGATGAACTGAACTCTTATTTGTCCACCCTATAAACTATGGTTTGTCTCTATAAACTATGGTCCAACGATACGACACAATTTATCAATTTGAGTTCAAGTCTATTGTAACGTGACACAGGGTGGCCTCAATTCTACTTCGTGATTGGTCAATTCACTCCGGAGACTGACAATGAGATGTGTGCACATGCGTATCATAAATCAGTTGCACGTGTTAATCACATTGATTAGTCACACAATTCGCGACAGAAAAAAATAAATTTTAATCGAGTTTATTGGAGTTCTATTTTAATTCTTGAAAACATGGAAAACGTCGTTCTTCACCAGATCAGACTTCATCAAAGGGTGATAAGTTTGAAGCAATGTTTCATGGTATTGGCAAGACACTGGAGATGATGAGCGGATCCATACAAAGTATTGCAACATCTATGATTGAGAAAAAAATCAGAGACTCGGAAGAGACCTTCGTCTTAGATGGATGATGGTCAAGAAGAAGACCGAGCCGACACACTCATGGCTGACTCAGCTAGTAAACATGAGGGTCAAACTGGCATACAAGAGGAAGAAGATGAACTGTTGGACGAGATTGCAGAGAACCTCACGCCTAGTCAGAAAACTGGCCCTTCAATCTCAACAAAACTGTTGAGTGTTGTAAACAAGCTCACAGCAACCACGTTGACAGGGCCAAAATTGAAGGCGAAAATTGACAAATATTCACAGCCTGAAAATTGTTCAATGTTGGTAGCACATCTTGTAAATATAGAAATCTGGAGGGAGTTAAACCATAATGCAGAAAAAATGGATTTGCGACTCGCAGGTATTCAAAATAATGTTCTGGCGGCCATTTTAGCGATTATTTATGCCACTGAGGACCTTCTTACACAGCGTGACTCGCGGGAAAAGGCAAAAACCACGGCAATCGGTCAGCTGGTGAAGACCAATGTAGATGCGCTGGCGTTGTTAACTACGTCAACGCAACAGCAAACTTCGTATAGACGCAATGCCGTTAAGCAGTTCACTCAGCAAAGAATACGCTGATCGATGCAAGGCAGAGTATCCCAACTCAAACAAGCTCTTTGGGGAAGATCTACCTGTGGAAATGGCTCAAGTGAAAGTAACGAGTAAAACAGGCAAGGTCGCCACAGGAACCGTAGAGCCCCCAGAAAAGAAGAGAGCTTTTGACAATAATTCTAATTCGACTTGAAACAAGAATATGTCTTTAAACTGGCAAGACCATTCCAACTGGAATATCATGGGGAGTATCACAAAAAGCAATTCCAGAAAAAGAAATTCCGGAAGAGGATTAATCCGAAACTTAGAGGTGAGCAATTTAGAAAAAAGCGATCAAATCTTGCGCCTATATCTCTCTCACTCTCAATCGTTGTTTAAAGGCGGTAGACTAATGTAATAGTATGATAATAAAGGATTATACTCAGACAGAGAAGAGACGTGTATAGTTGCAGTAACAAGCAACGAAGGAATGGTTTATTATGAATATATATCGGAATTTATACAGAGAGAACGGATAGGATTATATGTGAATGATCACGTAAGTTAGCTGTTTACATTGTAAATTATATTGGTTAAGATAAATGTAAATAGAAACTATCGATATTATTAAATTATTTAAACTTAAATTCATAAGTCGAGACGCTTAGGTGGCGGGGTGATTCAAGTGATGCGTCTTGGTTGGTCTACATCTAAATCTGATTGATCGACATCAGGATCTGGTTGAGATGTGACATCGTCAGGAGATGAGGTGGATGCAGGACCATAATAATGACGAAGGAAACGACGGTTTCGCCAATACACTCGACCACTTTCTGATTTGACACAATAACTACGACATCTATCATTGATTGAAATGACTTCGGCAATTTTGTCCCAACGATGAGAGATTGGATCTTGAATCCGAACAAGTTCATAAACGGTTCATGAACTTTCCATGAACGTTAAATGGTCAATTTTATTTTCATGAATATTCATGAACTTGTTATGAACCTTTCATAAATTTGTCTATGAACGAGTTCATAAAAAGTGGTTATTGGACGTTCAAAATGGTTTTTGAACCCATTGTGATGTATGCTTAACTGTATGATATGTAGCCTGATATGTGCTTGAAATTAATTGTCGCAATATGCTTATGTAACCTACGTTTTCTGTTTATTCTCCTTGTGATAACTTTATGTTGTACTGAATTATATCAATCTATAAACTCGATTTTGAGGTGACACCAATCAAATGTTTTTCACGAGATAACTAACATCGCCAAGAGCCAGAGGACAAAGGTTGCGAGAGTGAAGATCGTACTGAGACTTTGCTTTTGCCTTCAAAGTGAGTGACTTTTTATCTGCTTCTTCAAGTAGAGCTTTGATGTCCACAGTGAATTTAGCTGGATTGATTGGTAATCTAGTACGCACAGGCTTACAAAACAAACGTTAATCAGGGCTCAAGCCATCATTGCGTGGAGTGTTGCGATACTCCAGTAATACATTATAAAATTCAGAGGTATGAAGCTTGCAGTTGGTGGTTGTATTGATCACAATAGACTTCATTACCTTGACATTGGCTTCTGCGTGACTGTTGGCAATGTGGTGATAAGGAGAGGATGGATCGTGATGGACCCCCTACTATTGACAAAATGATTTGAATTTATGACTGCTAAATTGAGGGCCATCATCAGATGCGAGACGGACAGGTACACCCATTGTGTATAGCCAGGCCAAGAACACTTGGACGACGTCATCGGTATCGGTACCACGACCACAATTGACAACCATTAGCCAACAACTATACTTATTAATAACTAGTAAATAATAATAACTAGGAAGTCAATACTAGAACGTTGGAACAAGTCAGCAGAAAAACACTCACCAGGACGGGATGGTGGTAGATGTTGTAGTAGTGGTCCTTTACCCAATGAAGGTAACCGTTCTGCGCAAGCTGAACATTTACGGACCAAAGTGACAATATCGTTGGTAATGCTAGGCCAGAAAACACATTGACGGGCACGAGCAAGGGTGCGGTCACGCCCCAGGTGAGCAGCATGAAGGTCAGCAAGGATGCCAGGACTTAGTGCGATTGGGATCATCATACGATCTGTGAGCAATACAATGTCATCACCCAGAAGTAAAAGATTATGTCGAACAGACCAATATGGATGGAGGCCGTCATCTAGGTTGGAATTGTCCGAAGGAAAGCCGCACCTTAATTAATTGAGAGTGAAGCTTGAGGTAGACTTGATCCACTTTAGCTTCAGTACGGAGATGAGTCATATGAACATCTTCAACAGAGGATGAGGTGATGGTTGCGATGGCTGAGAAATTTGATGATTGATGTTGTTCAATATCATCTTCAGGATCAGCTGGTGATACCGGAAAGCGAGAAAATACATAGACCACAGTGTGCTTGATTCCAGCATGCCAACAGCAGTGAGTTGGTAGCTTGATAACTTTTCTTTTAGACGAATCAGACGATTGCTTGGGATGATGTCGCTGAGTGCCTTAGCGTTGATAATAGAAATTAGCGGTTTGTGATCGACCACTAACTCAAAAGTTGTACCACGGAGGAATAGATGACATTTATGAACAGCCCAGACCACATCACAAAGTACAATTTCAGTCGAAGAGTAGCCACTTTCAGCGTCTGTGACGTATCGAGACCCACATTGGAGAAGTTTCCAAGAGCCAATAGGTTGTTCACACCAAAGAGCATAGCCAAGTCCTTTTGACTGAGCAGCATCTGTTTCAAGGCGTAGATTTGCCTGATGATCGAATGCAGACAGGATACGAGGACTTGTCAGGACAGAGATGAGTTTCTCAAAGGCTTGTTGATGTGCGCCTTCCCAGACAAAATTCTGCTTTGTACTCAAGAGTGCTCTTAGTGGTTGTGAGATCTCAGCTATATCTGGACTGAACTACGAGTGCCAGGATCAGGAAACTTTTGAAGAGCGTCTACCAGGTTTGGAGTGACAGTGTAGCCAGATGAAAGACAGAAGGTTGGGTCAGGAACATCTTCTTTGGATTGAGTGTGATGCCATGTGCTGAACAGAGGGTAAGAACTTCACGGACACGTGCCAGATGGGTTGCCTGATCACGGTCGTAGATGACAACGTCTTCAACAATTTTGCGAAGGTTGGTGATGACAGCCAGAGTTTCGTCACCACGTCGGTTGTGTTCATCGCCTGCACTATTCAAACCCATAGCATTTCGTCGAAAACGATAACAACCCCAAGGAGTAATAAAGGTAGTCAAGTGCCGTCTTTCTGGGGAGAGATCCACTTTCCAGTACCTATGGCGAGCATTTAGGGTAGTGAAATATTTCATACCGAGAGGTATTTGTGAGATTTCCTCTCGTGGGACCTTTGCTGGGTACCCGGGACGTTTGACAAACGGTTCCGGGCATTCGAATCGACATTTATTCTAGGTTCATTGGAATTCTTCTTAGGGACTACGACCATGAGGTGGATCCATGAAGGGGACTCTCCGAGGGGGACCTTCTCAATGACACCTTTACTGACCATTGAGGATAATAACTGGATTTGGACTGACTCTTGCCAGTGGAAGGGGACGGTGTAGGCCTTGTACCTCTTGACAGGGATGGCATTTGGCTCCAACTCAATAGACATTGGAGGACGAGATATAGGGGAGAGGGGTTCGTCTAGATTGAAAACCGTAGATTGAAACTCACAGATAAGATCAGGGATCTCAGAGGAAGGGTTAGGGTTGACGTCAGGACTTTCCATCGATACAGTGTTCTGGGGAGTCAGTGGCAGGACTGCGAGAAACGGCTGAGACATGATGGGGCCAACTAAGAGGGAGAATTCCAAGGGTTATACAACCATGTCTGCTTAAGAGTGGTGCATTCGACTTCTCAACTACATAGACATTGCAGGCATAACTATGGTCCCCATGGGATAGTTCATGGGACATGTACCGATTATGGGCAATTTGCACTTGTCTGTCTTGAACAATTCTTCTGAAGGAGGGTATAAGTTGAGTTCTAAATCAGGGTCTAGGTGGGCTAGAGTGAAGCGGCTGATAACATCACAGGCTGCACCACTATCGGGTAACCAATTCAATGGGGAGGTACTCTTATAGGTGGTGGTTGGTAATGAGATAGTCTCAGAAGACATTGCTATATTTCCGAGGTAAATATGATTCTGTGACTTCGATTGTTGCACAGCAGCTTGTGCTTTTTTGCGACAAACCACTTGATAGTGTCCAACTAAACCACAAAAGGAACACTGGGCTTCCTTAGTGGGACATTTAGGGTGAGGGTGGGTGTTTTTCCCACAGAAATTACATTTTCCACTTGGCTTAGACTGTTGTTGTGGTTGTGAAGTCTTACTAGAATGTTTACGTTTGGATTTCCCAGAACTGACAGCTCGGACTGTGGAAGGTTTGGGTTGGGAGAGTTGCTCTGGGTGCTTTTGCTAGACTCTTGAGCAGTGCAAATATCTAGTGTCTTCTGGAGGGTGAGAGAAGTAAGATTATCTATCGAATTGGCGTAAAATTACTTCTGACTCAGAAATACTTGATGCGGTGGCAGGCATGCACCTACAATTTGAATAAATGCCAGTGTATTATGAAGATCGAAGAGCAAAATCATTTACAAAAATTTTCGTTATCTACTCTACATAAAACAAATCCGTCGTCGCCTTCAGTCAACTGCGTATAATGCCAAGCACATCTGCTTTTACCATACGTCAAATGCTTTAGAGATGAGAAGACAAAATATATTACCACTGCTGTAGGTTTCAAGCCATCATCTGCTTTGTTCAATGCTGTAAGTGATGCTCCAAAGAATATTGGCTGCATTTTTAATGACGGCTGATGTTTCTCCCACAAATGATCATTGAGGTAAGTGCTTTTAATATTATTAAGCCATGTATGCTTTTTGATGCAATCATGTCTTTGATATGATGTGGTTTAATGCCATCGTCAATTAGCAGAATGTTTCGCAACGTTTTGCATTTCTTGTCTGTGCCATAAGAAATTTCTGAGATATTTTGAAAATAATCTTCAGGCTCCCAGGGGTGGAATCGTTCCCACGATCTAGGAATTTTACAAAGTACTCTTTACTTCAAAACTTTTTCGAAAAAGAAAGAACCTTATTACATTGCATTGCAATGAATAACTTATTATCATTATGACTGAAATATGTAAGTTGAAATCCTGTACACGTCTGCTTCCTGCAATAGATGATGCACTTTGCTAATTGATTAGTTTTTTGTAATGAACCGATACGAAGAATTATAGACGCTTAATTATATCATATATCGGTATTCACTGAAATTGGCATTCGCAAAAACCAGATATCTTCTTTTTAATCATATCTTTGTGCTCATTTTGTGCATTGCCTGATATGATCGTTCAATAGTATTCATTAATCATGCTTCGCAGTGATTATCCATTAACTATTCGTTCACCATACACATGTCTGACTTGCAGGGAAGTATTATATTTCGTATATCTTATTAGATTAGTAACATCCAGAAGTGCAGAATTAAAAAGTGCTGAGTTAATTAAGGTGATTAAGGCTGCATGTGCATAGTCTTGCTCAATATTTGAACATGATCAAATCATATAGAAATATATGAACACACGGAATTTTATTTTATGTTAAGATTTAATTTGAATGACACGAAAGAGCAGTTATAAGGAAAGGGCATTATAAGTTTACAATTTTGCATTCACTTTTCTTTGTACTTGGCAAACCCGTTTAACCTGTATGATCACGTAGGACCTTCAGCATATTTATACAGGATAACGGAGCTCAAAGTAAACATTCGTTCCCTTCAATCAAATAGTGATAGGGTTGATCGCAAAACTAACAGCTTTGTCAAGCTGCGAATCGCTGAAGACGTCATTGTTGGACACAAAACACAGTACAAATACAATCTTACAACAACAAAATGTAATCACGTGAAATGTGGCCCCATCTGATTGGTCTTTGCAATGGTAGAAATACGAGCAACCTTATAAAGTCTGAGGTTTCTTTGCATGCGGCGACTCTCAGTTTCATCGAGCAGAATATTGGATAGTTCCATGGGCTATTGGCCAATTTTGTACGGATGTACACCATTTTGAGAATCTTGCTGGCACCATCCTAAAGTAGCAGAATTTCCTGGAAAATGGAAATGTTAATTTACCAGAAATAAATTATTTCCTGCCGTTAAATCAAATCAAATAAATTAAATCATCACAAGCAGTTGTCTGGGTATTTCTCAGCTGGACATATAGTGAACTCACATCTGGAAACCGGAAAGCTTCCAAATAAAATATTACGATACCACAAGTTGCCAAAACCGTGCAGAAATTGTACCTTAAAACATTATACAAGCAGCTGCTGCAAAATCATGGTGCGATATTTTACACTAGCTGGCTGATAGAAATTTGTAAAAAGATCATTTACGAAATATAACATTACCGTGAGAAGCCGTGAGATACTATCCGTCCAATGTCTTTTGCTGCAAGCCAGAGAAGTTATACCAATGGCAGTGATGTGAGAATTACTTTTGATAAGTAATAAATTACATTACAAATTACTTTTCCTCAAAAGTAACTAATTACATTACTAATTACTTCAGCCTAAAAAGTAATTGATTACAATTACTAATTACTTTACCAAAAAAAGTAATCAATTACTAATTACTTCATGATTACTTTAACTTGTGAAACAAAAGATATTGCCTCCCTTTCGATAAAGACATGTCTCGTTTTGACAATCATGGCGGCCATCTTGTTTTTTTACGAAGGGGAACGATCGATTTGATAATATTAATTTAATACTGGTGACTTCAGCAGAACATAAATTGACGTTTAAAACTTTTTAATAAAGTTGACAAATAAATGGTTTCATTTGATTTATCAAAATGGTTTATTTTTGTCTTATCAATCTATTCATATAGCCATAAATTTTACATCATCTTTTCAATATTCGAAACTCACTCAAATAAAAAGTGAAAAACTATGGAATCTATTCATTAACAGAACAATGTCAGAACAGAGAAGAATAGGTTATGTGATAGGGTTTATTGGCAATATATCACACAATTCACCTGGTTTGAATAGCTCTCGTGAAAGCTGCAAATAATGTGAGATTACATCGCAGACAGAACAATAAAAAGCGGAACTTAGTGACAGCAGCGCCTTTGAAAATTATCACAAGACAACAAAGCAAATATTTTATAATCATAAAAGTAATTTGAAAAGTAACGTCAATTACTTTCTCTCAAATAATACTCGTTACTTCAAAAAGTAATCAATTAGATTACTTATTACTTTTCTCAAAAAAGTAACTAATTACTCCTAAAATTACTCCAAAAGTAACGAGTAACGAGTAACGCGTTACTTTAGTAACGAGTATTTACAACACTGACCAATGGCTGCTCAGCATAAATATTTCATATTTCAGTTTAGCGGATATATATAACTAACATCTATGCGTATTGATTGTGCAATAGTGGAAGCAGAGACTGAAGTTTTCCAAGGTGGATTGTTTCACATCATATGGCATGGGGTCATTATCTAAATCAATATGATGGAGCACTTGAGGGGATGCAGGGTCCAGATTTTTATAACAGTACTACTCGTAGCTTATATTGCCTTTAAAATTGGTGTTGACATCAGATGTCCAGACTTTATTTAGGTGTATTTTGAATACTCATACCTGTTCTCTTATAAAAGTGGTATTAATCTAAAAATAATGTTCAAGTAGCTGATTTGAAAAACGCTATACGGCTTCTGTGAATTATGATAAACGACCACTCCCAACAGCCGTACATCTACAGCTGGAAACGAGAGCGTTATTGTTACATGTCATTATCATGTTTGATTTAGATAGAAAGACAATCGATAGGAAATTAAGACGTAATTTGGGGATTTGGAACGTTTCGGCAGTACTGGTATGTTAATTTTCAAGCGAATACAATAGAAACTTTCTATGACGGCACCCCTATGGGGAACTTCAAAATGTATATTATAGTCGATGTGCCGTTATAGACAGTTGTTTATAAGAAGAAAGATACTAAATTTCACCAGGAACATCAGTTAAATTCAGAGCGTTATAAAAAATAATCCACTGTTAAGGTGACGCTATAAACAGTTTGTACTGTCCTAAACAGAAAGGATGGAAAATCAAAATACATTTCAATACATTTAATAACTGTTTTTTGCAGGAAAAGTACAAAAGTAGCTGAAAGAGAACAGCATACATTTATAGATATAAATATACAGTAGAAACTGTCTATAACGGCACCCTTAAGCGACTTTCAAAATGTACATTCTAGGCGATATGCCGTTATAGCCAATTATTTATAAGAAGAAAGATACCAAACTTCACCAGGAACATCAGTTAAATTCATTGCGTTATAAACAATAATCTGCTGTAAAAGGTGACGCTATAAACAGTTTCTACTGTCCTAAACAGAAAGGATGGAAAATCAAAATACATTTCATAACATTTATGTATTTCCAATTTTAGATTTCTATCTTTTTATATTATTATCTGTTAGAAAATATGATGGCAGAACAATGACGAAACGTTGCAAAATTACTTGCTTGCTTTTCTATCTAACTTATCTAATTCAAATAGCTCAAGCAAAAGTTTGTCATGTTTGATTTGAATATCTTTTACACAACTGAAAGTTTACAGCATGATTTCTATTAACCAATCAGTACTAAGAATACAAATCCCTTTATTATACTAGCTACATAAATAACCCAGTTTTCAGGTTATATTCGATAAAAATATATCAATAAATGTAGAATGCGCAGATGCTTGTCCGTCATTGTATTGCAGCTATCGCAGTGAGCAGAAGTTTAATTTATTAGTCAATTTATTTGTACAATTTACTTGATAAATTCAATATAACCAACATTAGTGATCGAATTACATATTATTCTACAATGCAAAAATGTTTTTGATAATTTATACATCGTATAATACATCAGTGAATAACACACAGAATGATGATAATAATTCTAACACTGATCAATTACTTCCAATCATATTAATAACAACATATATATTGTTATTCGTTTTGGGTGTTGGTGGCAACTCAATCGTGCTTCATTTCTATTGGCAAAAACAATGCCGTTCATTATTTGATCTATATATTATTCATCTAGCTTTATCAGATATATTGTCAGTATTTATAAGACCTATTTTCTTTATTTATAACCAGATAACTGAAAATTCAAGTCATATACTTTCAGCACCAATTTGTATTTTTTGTAATTCAATTGGACCTATTTCTGTGAATGTTTCATCATGGATATTAACAAGTATAGCACATGAAAGATATCGCGGAATTGTTCAACCATTTAAAGTGCGTTATACCGAAAAAAGGATTCATATACATGTTGTTATCATATGGGTTTCATCTGTTATACTATTTTCACCCTATATTAATGCACTTGATACAAGTACAGGGGCTTGTTTTTTGAATTGGAACAAACAATATGACTTTGAATTTGGATATAATGTCATTATACTATTACTTTAAAGTCTTCTACCAATGTTGGCAATGGCATATTGGTTTTTCAAAATAACAAATGTATTGAACGGTAATGATCGTAGACAGTTATTTAACGCAACCCAGACATCACAAAATTGTAACAATTTATCCAAAAGAGGAAAAAGACTAACATCAATATTACTCATCAATGTTATCATCTTCATAATTTGTTCTTTACCGTATAATATATTCTATGTTGTTGCTCTGTATTTAACGTATTATGTCCCTGTATCTAGTTGGATTGGATTTGCTCCTGTGCTACTTGATGTCAGTAGATGGTTCCCTGCCTTGAATCTTTCAAGTTGTATTACAAATGCTTTTGTATACGGTGGAATGCATGCTGAATTTCGACAATATTTACGTGATTGTTTCTCAAAGTTGTCCTCACGACGTCGTGTCAAGGTTAGGGCAACATTGACCAATCAGAATACTCGATGTACAATCATGAATTCAAAACAAAAGTATGAAGACTCTAAACTTTAAGCATCATGGATTATATCAGGGTGACGAAGAAATTGGATTGACGGAAACTTCTGCATATCAATGGAAATACATAAGATGATGCAAAATTCGTACTATTAGGCGACATTCAAAACGCTTCAAAGTGCCTGGCGGTCTAACCCGCGGTCTAAGCTGATTAGAATATGTAAATATCCAAACGAAACAATCAATCGATACATTTCTATTAGTACACCGGTTTATAAACATTATACAAGCACACAATCTCTTGACAAACAAAGAGATTATGCATTACACGTCTTTGAGCAATGTGAACACCTCCTCTACCAACATTGCAGTATTTGGATAGCATGACACAATAATCTACTTTTAAAATTACGCTATTTCCATTTGTATGTGTGTATGTATGTGAGGCGGGGATTCACGATGCCATGTTAGATGCAATATACTTGAAACACATATCAATAGATTCGTCATTAACTAGAGGGGTACTTGACCGGCTTTATTTTTTAAATAAATACATATAAGTTAAGAAATACAAATGAAAACTGTTACCATTTCAACAACAATCATGTCTCAGATTGAAGCGCTAATTAAATAGTTCGTACTTGATTGAATTTCTATTGTCTTGCAAATACAAAAACAAACAAAACACATATTTATATGACAATGAAAATAATAAGATGTGCTATCCTCTGATTTTTATTTGGAAATTATATAACCAGAAATTATTATCGGTAAAACATTTGGAATAGAACGTTATCAAATTTGTAAACAAACCCGCGCTATGGAAATTAAATTACAATGTTATAAAATATTTTCTGATAAGAATTTAATTCAGACAACCCCCCGAACATGTTGTACCTTACAACTTTATGACACTTGGGTTAGTAATGTATGGTGGCCCACCGTTGCCATAGCGTTTTTTTTTGTAAATGAGTAATAATAAATGAGTAAATGATGATGATGATAATTAATGGCATATTGTTCGAAAGAATTTATTATCTTAAAATTAATATATTGACCAGCGTTCGAACCTGGAGTTCAACCCTACTGTTTTAACAGTCTACCATAGCTAGACCTACCCCTGTTGAAAAGACAAAAGTATATGTGAATTATTATTTCCTGTGAAACAATATAATTGTAACTAGACTATTGAAATATTTAGGTTGGACATATCCAAATCCAAACGTGAATTTGCGAATGTAAGATAATGATGATTGATGACGATGATTTCAGAACTCTCCCGAGAATTATAATTACATATTAATCTTTGACTCCCGATAATTAGTGATCGTAAGTGTATACATCATTTACATTGTATAGCCAAATAAACCATATTATGATAACCAAATAAGCCATAGTCAAATGTATTTACTATACTTCTGTTTAACTTGTACTACACATTCTCATGTTTTTTAGTTATATTGTATACCATATTACATTACATTAAAGATATGAAATAGTGCTCAATCTCAATGACAGCATTTGACAGAGCTAAATATAACAGAAGGAATCAAAGACAAAACTTGTACAAGATGGCACAGTGTTTCAAATAAAAAATAACTTAATAAACATTTAATTTATGAAATAGTAAAAAAATTTACTATGGCAACGATGGGCCATGGTGTAAAAATATTATGAGCCACGTGGTAAATTTTTTTACTATGGCAACGATGGGCCACGTGGTAAATTTTTTTTTACTATGGCAACAATGGGCCATGGCGTAAAATTTTTTACAAAAAAAAACACTATGGCAACGATGGGCCACCATAGTAATGTTTCCTAGATATATATATAATGATGACCCGCACTGCTGGGTTGATCAATTCATTTTCAAGGCTGCACGTCTCCGTTACTTAGATTTAGAATTTGATTGACAGATTTCATCAATAGAACAATAGAATAATCGCGTGAACAATAGAGAATGGTCAATGATGCGTGTGAAATTGAGAAGGACAAATTGCTTTGTTGTTGTCACGCAAAGTTGGATTACAAAATAAAGATGTTTTCTTTCGATGCAGGAAATAGGGAATGGAATATAAAAAACTAAAAGCGTCATTAAACTCGCGGGATAACATTGATTCTAATGATATGTTTTTCGAAATTTTTACGTAACAGCTGACAGAGAAAAACGAAAAACAAATCCAGCACGCATACACACACACACACACGCGCAGACTTTGACGTTTATATATATAGATATATATTTTTTTTTTGGGGGGGGGTGGGGGATATGGCTACAACTTCCACGTGCTCTGGGATCAACCGGATAGTACCTAATTTAGTAAATAAAATCCTGTGCGTTCTACTTTTCACTTCAAAACTTCTGCTTCTTTCAACAGCAAAAAATGAAATTGAATATTTTCTCAATTAAATTAAGGCTTCGATCAGATTATCTAGGCTACGCAGATTTCTTCATAAATTTATTTTGAACAGTTAAGCCAGACGATTCGTATCTCAATATAAGCATGCATTTGCATGCAACTCGAAACCTAGTCATGTTATAAATCACATAGTTACATTAGTCAAACGTTTATTATATTATTAGGTCTGTATAGCCACTTCATATACTGCTATATATGCAAATGAATGTATCAATTATTGTTTGACATGGGGAATTAAATTGTAAATGCATTTGATATCTAAAAGCCTAATAAGTATTCCAACGTGTCAACATAGCTAAACATCTTCTGATGTTAAGCAAGCATTTTCTTAAATTTCTGTTAATTTGCTTTGAAAAATTTCTTATATGAAGAAAATATATCTACACTAAACTTTGGACTTCTTGTGTGATCTTAAAACAAGACAAAATTTTCTCAAAATTAACACATTATTTTGCTTGAATCAAGAACATACACACTTGTCCACATTTTTAGAAAAAATGGTCTTACATCAAGTAATTTTTTCTTAAACTCTTGTTACATTGATCTAAAAATTCTCAAATGAAGGAAATATTTGTAGGAGCCTCTGACGTCATACAAAGTAATTTCAAACATAACTGCAATTAGCAGAGAAATCATAAATAACGAGGATAATAATATCTGAATGAAAATTGACAACTCAAGAGTATCGAAATATCAATAAATTGGCATACTGTTATATCATATTTAAAATATATAACTCTCGTTATTATATTTTCTTTAAAACCTCAATTTTTTCAATATAAACATTAATTGAAAAAAATTTAAAGAAAGAAAAAACGTACTCAAATCAGGTCGATAATATTCAATATTTTAATATTTTATATAATTATTATATTTATTATGCATATTAATCAAGCTTGTTTATCATATTTATTTATATTAATTAAACCTTTTAGACCACGAATTAAAACCTTCGGTCGACCAACTCCTAATGATTGTAATGATAACCTTCTTCTGAATGCTTTTAAAATGATATTAAACCAATATAATTGTAATAATTCAAACGCCAATGATAGAATATTACAGTGTAATGGTATCATAAAAGGAACCTCAAAAATACTAATATTCTTATATTGTGCGAATCTCCAATACACAAACGGTACACATACCACTCGTACTATGAAAAATGTGACAACAAACATCACTCCATTTAGCGCATAAAACGCACCATTTGTTATCTTGAACTAAAGAAAGATACAATAACAAAAATATGAGTAAAAGATATAATATCACGGTTGACACCAGAGCAGGAGGCCAACGATACATCCCCTTGTTTCAGTTTCCAGCCCCTTGCAACCAAGGTGCCAGATGCAAAAAGAATTTTGAAAATTGGTTGCAAAAAGAATTTAAACGTTTGTGTTTTTAGATGATCTATTAAATCTTGACAAAAGGGCTGGGACTAGTTCAGGTGCACAATTTTTCAAGCTTTTTTACTTCTTGGGATTGGCTCTAACTTAGTGCTGATTGATTTTATTTCATTTTCAGCTTCGTTATATATCAATTGAAAAGGTCACTTTTTGGGTAAAAGATTTGACGACTATGCTTCAAATACTTTTATTACTTTGTCATGTTTTTTCGGTGAATAGATACATATTTTTGAGAACTAAGCTGAACTATTTGAAAAAATGTTTCAAATCTTGAAAATGGAGATTCAAAGTTAAAGGAGCAAAAATGACCGGCAGGCGCTACGCACTTAGGATCACGTGCATGTTTATTGTTTATAACACAATGTTCATTGTTGACATGATTTTATTACAAATTAGGCTTGCGTATAACAATAGTTTCAAAGCGAGACGGTTGAATTACGCTAAGCATAAATTCAAATTGATCTCGCAGCGGTCGCCGGTCAATTTTGCCCCTTTAAGTGACGTCATAGTGCCTAATTTCTGATCATGACGAGTGAGCATGATATTATCAAGACAGCTATCGATCATTCGTTCATGACAACGAAAAGTTCGAACATTGTGTCGTTACGGACGAACAATCAGTAGCTTCCATGGTCATATCGAGCTCCCTCGTTGTGAGCAGAAATCAGAACAAAACTTGACTAAAAATCAAGACATTTAGTACAATGAGTGAAGGAAAAAATGTTGAGATTTAATTGTTATGATTGAGTCGACCCTATTACTAAAGTGTGAAATAACTGATCAAGCCATTAGTCATTATTAGCATTAATTCCTTAATGAAATTCTTGAAAAGAAAGTATGTAATGTATTGCATTTTCATAGAGGACTTAAAATACATAAATCAAACACCACAATAATAAACATATAATAAGCAGAGAAATCAGGTTACCTCATGTAGAATTGCCCTTGTTGACAAGAACGGTGTACTCAATTCAGCAAGAAAAAAGCAAGCAACAATATAGTCTCCAGTTTTATTGCGTAGCATCTAAAAGTTAGAGATAATGCTATTGTTAGGTACAGTTGAATCTTCTTAATAGGGAGGTTTAGATTTAGTACCGGTACCGGTTCCAGTTCATGTTTAGTCAACAAGAAGACTTGGTTATACCTGTACTCGTTCTTTCAAAACAAGACGTTTAGATTCAATAACGTAAAACCTCCATTTCTGTTTTCCAGGTAAAAACAAAATTTCAGACAATTTGTTCAGGATTCATTTTGATTCTATGTATAAATTTTATAGCGACAATAAAATTTCATTCAAAAAAGCTAAAGTAAAAGCAAAACAAAGCAAAACAACGAAATCAAAACATGTACTCCGTGGTTCATGTTTCGCGCCGAAAGGTGTTCCAAAACGAGGAGGTCAGTACAGGTTTCAGAGCATAGGGGCTTTCCCCAATGCGCAGAAGTGATGCGCAACGAGAAAGCTGTACTAGTAGCTGTACCTGTACTAAATCTATATCTCCCTAATTACCCTCTTGAAGCATGGTCCAATCAAATATCATACCTCAAGTTTCTAGATAAATGTTTGAGTAATTTTAATAACATGATATATCAAAGTTTTTTTTAGTGATAAGTTGAATAATCTGTAAAGTATTATATCCAGTATTTTGCCTTTTTATTCTAAATTTTCCTTGCCTTTTACAAACCAGGTAACTGATTATGAATTAGACAACTGGTTATCAACAAAACAATCAGAGATTTCAATACCACCTGATTTGTTAACCTTTTCGTCTTCATACATTACATGTGGGAGGATAATTATTATATACCATAGCTGCCCTATTGTTGCTAAACAAAACTAAGCATTTAATTATAACTGGATTCTGTTCTGTAAATAATCCTTGTTTGTCTAGCATTTAAACATATTTATGTGCACATTCTCTATTGTCTATTGTCCTGTTTATTGTTGTCCTATTGTTCTGTTGTTTGTGTGTTCAATTAACCGAAAATTAACAGGTTATCATTAAAGGTTAATCAGTGCTTAAAAATCAGAGAAAAGTATTGTTAATTCATGGGTTCAAAATTAAAATTTGACAATAAGCAAAGTGGTATTAGACTACGTACAAGAGATGTTGCGAAGGAAACAGAAAGTTGAAACCAGCTGTGTGTGGTCAATAGGGATATATTAAGGAGGGTGGGACAACTGAGAGATATGAGATGTTGAGTTAGTAGAACTGTAACCACACATCAGGAATTAAGAGCAAGAGGAGAATTAAAAATAACGCCTGCTTGTTTCTGAATATTAGCTTGTACAAGAATGAGGGTTTACAAAAGTTATCTTTGCCCATCTTGTCACACAACCAATAGAAAATCAAATAATTACAATAACTGAAGTATTTTCATAATAATTATTGTTTTATAATAAATCATGATCAGTCATGGTGATGTAATTGTAGCATATATTTAACTATGCAAGGTCATGTGCACTGGTAGCTCAGTGGCAGAGTGACAGCACAATGTGGGGGAGGCCAGGGTTTGATTCCTTATTGGTGCACACGCAGAAGCTCTATGTTTTTGCCTGACTGTTGGTCAGGGTCCGATAAAATGTTCAGCCTTTTGGAATCCTAGAGGCATTTCAACATTTTTTTCAGAATTTTGTTGTTGAGGTTTGACCAAAAAATCATAAAACTATCAATTTTCTTTTGAATTTGCTCTAGCCTTCCGGATCTAGGATTGCAGGATTCCTACTTTTGTCGAACCCTGGTGATGATGAATTATGTCTCTCAAATAAACCTGTGCTAACGAGGTGACAATCAATCACAATTATAAATGATTGAAAACGTAACATTATCATGTCATGATTTTTCATACATAAATT
>OU744450.1:4999529-5017029 GCA_916610825.1 Haliclystus octoradiatus
ATTTCAAAAATGTTAACATTCACAAAATAGATTTTGAATGAATTGACCTTTAATACAAATGAGTTTGCGGGTAAATTGTCACATCACTGCAAGTCCTCTATTGTGGTATCTTGCTACTATGATGCATTTAGAAAATAAAAACTTACTCTTACAAGAGGTATACCAAGGATAGTGAAGACCAGGTGATGAACAATGATTGTTCCTTGAGATCGGAAAAAGCGACAAACGGTATCCCATATAGTTGGTAATTTGCTCTTTAAAGTCTTTCCATCATTTTCATCGTGATAATTAGTGATATCAATGAGTCTCTGTCCGACATACATTACATATAAATCATAGACAAAATACGACAAGCCAAATATAATGTAATAATACATTACAGGATCTTTATCTTTCATTATATCATCACAAACCGATATAGTGTGACAAGAAACTAGCACAGCAAAGATAGCATTAACCATAGAAATCACCCTGAAATCAAACAAAGTAAAATTATTTATGTAATCCTTTACTATTATATCTAAATTACATTGATTCAGAAGTAGGATTTGATAAAAACGCTGAGCCTTCTGGTAGGATCTCATGACATTTCCAGTATATGTGTATGTGTTCCATTTTATTTATCTGCAGGGTCCGACGAACTATTTCCCGAAAATTTTTACCGTAAATATTGAAAACTCATTGAAATATTAACAAATCCAAGTTCGTTTTGCCATGGTAACACAGAGAATTTTTACGAGAAAATATTCTAGCTTTCATAAAAAAATGTCTTTTGAAATCCTTGACAATTTCGACATGGAAAATAATAAATAAAAAAAAACAGTTTCGAGTAAATTTTTTAGCCTACTCTGCAAAAAAAGTTTTGCATTTGTTGTTTGGCTGAGATCAAGTAAGTTAAGTGTGATCAGGGAAAGTCGATTTTCTTCAGAATTTCGTCTAGCCTTCCGGAATCCTAGTTGATGGGTTGCCAGGTTTTGTCGGACCCTGTTTATATGTAAAGGTGGGTGTGGGAAACCAACTAGCAACTAGTATCTTAATACAATTTATGTGTCTTTCTTGACGTTCTCATTATTAATATTTATGCTCTGCTACTCACTTGCATTGAGCACTATTCAATTGCCAATCATAAGATTTAATATTTTTTAATAGTATCACTATATATTCTATATATATAGATCAACATGAAGATTCTTAAGAGCATATTAATGTCAGAATTGACTGCATTTTTTGTTCCACAGTGCAGTGAAGATGTATTTTTCCTGGTGATCATCAAATAAATGGTTTGCATACAGGGTGGCACAAATAGTCTGAACCTGCAAACATAGTTTGTCGAAGCTAGGGTAAAATGTTGAAGCTTTCCGAAGTTTACTTTCATTTATTTCTTATACAATTTGAAGGAAGTTAATTTTATCATCTTCATTTTTCAAATCCAAAGATCTTTCCTTCGGAAATATTAAAACCGAACAATAATCTAAATAAATGTGGGATTTCAACTCATAAAATGATATTAAACGCAACGCACAACTTATTCCACAACTCCATGGGGCTTGTTGGACGGAAAATAATACATTGCTTCACATACCCTATAATTTCTAAAAAAAACATGCGGCTGGTAGGGAAGACAGGGCAGGCATGGTAAAAGAGCGTTCCTGATTACCTATGTAAGTTCTCTTACTAATATGCTGTACATCACTTTATTTCATGTTGTTTCTCTAAATCTCAATAAGAAACACTAACTAATTGTCAAGAAATTTAATTTACTAACTTTGCTTGATTATACGTTTGGCGACTCCTGTTTTGTTTCGATTAATTTTAGAATGATTGTTCAATGTTGCGGTTTCGAACGATGCCATTGCATCAGTTTCACTTTGATGAATCATTTGATATAATATTTGTGTATACTTTGCCTTTGAGGAGGAGTACAGACTTATTTTTTGTTGGGAAATAATGGGAAACTAATTGCACTTGTTCGAGATATGAGATACAGTTGTTGAATTCATTACAATTAGACTGAGGACTGGTGCGTCAAAAATTAATGTTCTTTACTAAAGTTAAATGTAATACTAAAATTGCTTGTTGTTGGCTCAATTTTGATAAAATAAACTTCCTTTAAAAATCAGAGCAACAGCTGTAGTATTTGACACTGTGAACTTTTATTAGTTATGTAATATGTAGTGGAATTTGGGAGAAATTGACCTGGCCCATGTCACCCCACAGCGTCTCAAGTCTCTCCACATGAATGATATTTTTCACACAAAATATTCAAAAATTTGCAACATTTACGTAATTGATATTTGTACTCTTTTGAATTGAGCATTTTGGCTATTTAATGACATAAAATTTGTTACATTTGCACAACCGCAATATTTTTAATACAGTGTAACCCGCTTATGTGCAATTCGGATAAGTGCAATTCCTGCTTATCTGCAACCTGGCTTTGAAACCCGTTAAACAATTTTCTGGTCAAGTCCTTGGTAAACAATTTCGGATAAATGCAATGAAAATTGTTGGCAATTTTGACTTGCACTTAAGCGGGTTAAACTGTAATTCAAAATGTGAAGACTGCAGGCAATGGACAAGAAATGGAAACATCTAGAACAAATATTGATTCAAATCCAAAACAAATTTGTTCAGTAAATTTTCTTTGTTTTTAGTTTATATTCTGTAGAAAGTGAGAACATCACATCTGAATCAGACTATGAATATCCAATATGAACTATGGGGAACTTCCTTGTGCCTAGGAATAGGTTTACCCCTGCATACGTATTTCCGACACATTCTTCCTAAAAAATTTATTAAATTCTTATGAATTTAAGGAAATGTTTCTACGAGAATTTGAGCTTCATTTTTCCAATAATTCATAGAACAATAGAAGCTCAGTCGGAATTTACTTGTTAAAAACAAATGAATGCCAAAGAACAATGGTAGGAAACGGAAATTCCAAACACGACAGCGAACTTTAGTATCTTGAGTATTAACTCAACTTCAGGCATTGTGATTGACCTTTTTGTTATACGAATTAGTCTCGCAAAAGCAGCTGCTACTTCCCAATATCGAATGTAGCTTGTAAGGTTATCAGAATCAGATATGATGGATGGTTTAAATGGATATCTCGTGAGCAAAAACGAATGAATATAGAGATGTTCAATAGGAATGTCCGAATGACAATATGCAGGTCTGATTACTGAAGTATGCGGTTCGCTAGCCTATTTTAAGCAACAAAGGAAATTCTTAAAACTTTTTACTTGCAGGCCTATTAAATCGATAAAAATAAATAAAAATAAACAACGAATACTTACTTTGTACTAATTCGATAGCATGCATTACTATCCAATTTGTTTGAACAATATACAGTGAGCAATGTACGACACAAATAATGTGAGCCATAATAGAAACAGCAGCCCAACAATGGCAAATAGGCTATGTTTGGAAATATCATTTCGTTTGAAATTGACTGTTGAATGATTAACCGTTTAAAAGACCAGTCACTTTCCACAGCCAGTTTTGAACATAATCAAATATGAAGCTAACCATAAAATATGCTTCGTGACCCTCTACTGATCTTTCAAAGTCCACACATTGCCATCGCCATTTTGTAAAGGAGAAACTTGGAGTGGTTGCGCAAATATGTCAGAATTTGAAATGTTTGTTCTCATGGTGACGTATACCTGGTTTCTGTAGACCAATCAAACAACTGCAATTTCGGTGGAATCCTTCTAAGAAATATCAGAGCTCTGAAAAATATGTTTTTATCGAAATTGAATTTTATATTTATTTGCTGTGCAGGTGTCAAATCATTTTGCGCAGCCTACATATGCAGACATATGCAGACATCCTTGCTTTATCTATGCTGTTTATTGTTGTTGTTTGTGATATCAGGCTAGGCCAGAGCAACCAAATAGAATATTACTGAATATTTTTGAATTAATTCCTTGAGTTAATAATAGCTTCCTAATATTTGAAAAATTTGTGAAAGCAGGTTTGAAATCATTTATTCATAACAAATTATAACAATTAGTAGCGAAGCTTGTTAGGTTTTTGTATACAGTGACATAGTAGGCGAATACATGTAGTTAACCTGCACTACGGACACTATGCATTAAAAATGTACAGCCTCAATTAATTAAGGATTAATTTACAGAAATTGGCAAGTCTACTATACATTGTATGCATGTGTAGATAGATAGATGGAGCTACAATATAAGCCATGGAAATTCGAGTATGTTAACGGATAAACCATATAAAAAGGGTCACCTGTCTATAGTGGTCAATGTATCTACTGTGTATAATATCAAAATATGGCTGCTATAAACAGGTTTTACTGCATGCACTTTTGTCATTATATATCAGACGGCATTGGAACATCTTGTATGTTCCATCTGAAAAATTGATGCTGACTTGGATTAGAAGTAAAAAACAAGTAGCAAATCTCAATTGTTTATCAAGATCAGGTGTATATAATCAATGTGAATAATTCTACATGCGATTGTTTGGCGTTTAATACATAAAGTCCATTAAAAAGTTTGCTACAACGTTGGCTACTAAATTAACTTAATTCAATTAAAGACGGCATAAACAGAAAACTGTTGGAATAAATAAACCAATTGCAATTAAAATTGGATAAAGAAATGAACTATCTTCTGATTCATATGGATCAGCAGACTTTGGACCAGATGTTTTGCGATCTTTTGGAGGTTTGTTTTCTTCTTCTACAGGTGCTTCATCTTCCTCTTTTTCATTTTGGGGCTCTTCTTCCATTGTATCAAGAGTTTGAAGTTTAGGAACATCTGCAATGGAGAATATATTGGTAGTTGTATTACACTACAGATAGGGGTCGCCTACCAAAGGCACCCATCCAACTCAACTATTTCTAGGGGAGTATCTCTTTTCTCTGAGAGCAATGACTTTGAACGCTCTTTATTGATCTCAGCCGCGACACTGCAGATCAATCTCAACATATTTCATGGCAGATATGCTGTTGATGCGAAGGGGTGCGCCACAGCTACTCACAATGCAATTCCCACTTCCTTCAATTAATGTTGCGGAAATTTCTTTCATTTACCTCTCATATTCATTGTATGACAAATAAATCATATCATATTACAGTGGATTATTATTAGCCTGTTATTAGTTATAAAATTATCAATAAATACCTCATATCTAAATTCTAAAACAATACAATAATAAATAATAAACAATGAATGATATGAATTACTTTAAATCATATTGAAAATCTTACCTTCTACAGTTCCTTTGAAGACAACAATGGCGTTAATTTTGGGGTTGTCATAATAGCTCTAGAAATGAAATAATTTAGATTGTTCATACGATTGCTCAGAGTGCGGCCTTGGTATAGTGGCTAGACCGTTGGACCATGGCCCGCAGGGTCTCGGGTTCAATCCCTGTCCGGAGCACTATAGGTTGGCATCAGGAAGGGCATCCGGCTATTAAACGCACACAAGCTTCAAAGTACTAACAAATTAACCAACCACCCCGGTGAAAGAAAGCTGCAAGCTTACGTGGTTTGAGGATAAATGATAAATCCAAAAAAAAAAAATCATACAGAATATATAAATGTAAGTCTGGCCTACAGTTGTTCTACACAGTGGTGCAAACCTAGTCTACAGTATTACCCCTGCAAAAACCAGTCCAGGAGTTAGTGAACAGTTCATGAACTTTCACGGGTAGTTCATGAACAGTCCACGAACAGTACATTACATGAATAGTTGGGGGCATTTAACGTTCATGAACTGTTCAAGAACTAGCTGAGAACTGTTTTTCGCAATGGGTAATTATCAGAGAACAAAAAATATGCATATATAGGCATACTAGATAAAATAAGAATCTAAGGAGTATCAGTATAATATTCAATGGTAGAAATTAGGCTTGCAAGCTCAATTTGGTAAGAAGAAGCTGAAAATCTGATAAAAGTTTGATCAAGTCTCATGAATGAGAGGCGATAAAAAGTAATCAAATAAGCTATACAAACGCTCTGAGCAGGTCACCCTATATATAGCTAGCCTAACCCAACATGTAAACAACCGCTAGTTAACTCAGCTTATCGTTCAACTAATATTTACCTTCAAAAATTCCACATAAAGAAGACTTGAAAATGGCGATGATTCCCCTTTGACAACTAAATTACCCCGCTTGATTTGAAAGGGAATATATTCATCATGACCAACCGCAAAACCTACGTTATCATAGATGTCAATATCTTTGATAACAATATGTTGATGATTTAATCTCACATCAAACACCTGAATAACAACAACAACAACAACAACAACAAATCACTGATTAAAACAAATAATATAAATATATATATCTACAAATATAATATGTCAATAAAAATTTAAAAAATATTGGCAGTTGAACATACAGATGATGATGGTCTGATGATCGTTTAACAATGTGAAACTTCAAGTAACAGTAGGCCTAAAGATTATCTTTATATAGGCCTAATATGTGAGTTTGGTTAATATGCGTAATATTTTTTACTGAATAAATGACGATGATAATCATGACGATGTGTAGGTGTGGTAGGTATAGGCAGGTCAAGAAAAGTCCAGAAACTTGGAGACCTGGTTTGCGGAAGGCCAGCAATATACAGAAGGGATAACGCAAAATGTAGGATATAAAGCTAAAACAATTAGAAAATATGAAAAATAAAATTTTGATTTTACGTTTTTACGTCAGTAAAATTACTCAAACATTTATCTAAAACTTGCGGTTTGCGGAAGGTAAAACATTTTGTTGGACCCTGTGTGTAGGAAATCTACAATAAATATAAACAAATTTCAGGTTCAAGTACGACTTATTGCTTCAACGGCAAATGATCCACCTTTTTTGTTTAAACAAAATAGAACAGAGCAGAATCAATGCGTTCTCATGCCTTTATGCATTATGTATTTCTCTTATAAGATTTATAATAGCGTAGGCTACTCTGTATCTGACAATTTGTTTTTATCAACAAATTTTGGAAGAGGGAACTTTTTGCAAAATGTTTTTAGAACGTTTTTAGAGATGATTTATAAAACACGTTAATTAACCAATCAGATTCTAGAAGTATATTTGACACAAGGGCCTATATTTTATTTAGTCTTTTTGTACTAATCATAGGCTAGCCTACTGAATAATAAAAATAGAAGATGGCTCATCACGCTGGAGATAGATCTAGTTTCTCCAATTTCTCAACATTTAATAACTGTGACAAAAATGAATGCATGTTCTAAGAAACTCATAAAACCTACCCCATCTTCAGTATAGCCTAGGCCTACAAAGTATAAAAGATTCATGTTCATAGGGCTTTACCCAGGGGCGCCCAAGCAAAAAGAGAGCGACAGAAGAGGCAACGATAAAATGCACTTTTTCAAAACATTTCTCTGAATGGCTCTTGTACCTAGCCTGCATTGTAAATGCAGGGGGTCAGCTGCCACCTCTACTCCGGTGCCACTGACTTCATTAGAAGACAGGTAGACCTACTCCTAAAAATGAACATATGGCGGCAAGACTATTAATAGTAACTATTGGTAGGCCTCATAAATTTCAATTATCGTACTTGTCAGTGGACCTACGCAGTACAGTAGCCCAGTAACAATGACTCTCTAGCTGTGACAATACGTAGATGCAAAAACCATTATTTAACATGAATGGGAGGGCATTGTTTTGAATAACCAAGGATATGACTGAGCTGTCAAGCTGACATAAATATTGCAGTCATTTAAATTGACCAATTTGTTTGGAATTTGTGATCATATAGCCATACTTGTGAGGCTCAGCTCAAATTAAAATTTAGATTTTGAAAAGCTAGAATTAGCAAGCAGAATCAATGCTAGATATTCAATTTTGTTTCCTATGAAATTATGGGTTGTGATTAAATATTTTAATTGAAAACTATATAAAATGAGAGTCAAAAATGAAACATTCTAGATTTCCGATGATATTAATTGAAAACTATAAAAATAATAGGAAATATACAAGCCTGTCAAATCAACACACACTGACATTATAATATTAGCCGTACACATAGTACTCTGCAGCATGGCTAACTGGTACCTCTATCACCTGCTGCCAGAAATTTGGCTTGAAGTGGCTGCAGTCTACCTTTCTGTAATTTTTAACACAAATAGGCCTTATTAGGCTTAATTTCCGAGTATCAGATTATCAGACATTAGGCTATGTGACATGAAAGATTATAATATGATTATGGCTAGCTTAAATTATCTGTATGTATCTGAAGAGAAAGAATGCGTGTCATCACCATTAACTATTACGCTTAGTACAATAATAATTCAATATAAAGGCCTGAATAATAAATGGGAGACGGTTTGGTTACGGTGTTACCTTTAACTTTGAACCATGGAAATAAACTTCACTAAATTTCAGAACTAAAACAAAATCACCATCTTCTTTCACAGGGATGGTATATCCAAAATCTGCTACATGATAACGTTCTGTTTGATAAAGGACTTGATCAGGTGAAGGAACTCTAGCAATTTCAGAAGTTCGTCCAAAATCAGACGAAGTTCCAATCGAAAGTCTGTCAGATTGATAATGTACACCGTTTAAATCAGTATGAGATGGACCACCACAATTTACAGCATAAATAACTTCTCCAATCGAATAAACAGTTAAAGGTAATATACATGTCCACAAATAAAGCGAAATAAAGAATTTCATATTACAAATAAATTGAAAAATTGATGGATATGAGCTATGTCTAGCCGCCATGTTGCAGTACAGGTGCTGCGCAGACTGATATGCGCGCTCAAAAACAATACCAGTTACTTAGCGGCGTGTAAATTGTAATTGTTTAAGAAATACACGTGGAGTAAATCAATGAAAAGAATATGAACAAAACGTTCAAAACGTCGCTTCTATTCATATAATTTACTTGTTCAATTATTTATCAGAAGAAATGTTGTAAAATGTCAAATAACAACAGGAAACTGAAGACTCTATTCTACAGATTTGCAGATGCAAAGCAAAGATGCGAATCCGACCCGAATCCGAATCCGAATCCGAACCCGATCCGATCCAATCTGATCTGGGTTGATATGTTAGGTCTTCAGATCGGATTTGTTGTGATATTTTTGGATCAGATTATTTCGAATTTCGAATTTTGACTGAGTATCTGTATTCTGTAATTAATTAATGTGTTCTAGCTTCCTTTCAACAAAGAAAATAAGTTTTTCAATGTTTGAATGTAGATTTGATTCAATTGATGTGAAATTAATTTGATAATGAAGGAAATTATCAAGATATCTTGATTAATCGTACATTACATCATTTCAATGTGTGCTGTGTCTTATAATGTTCTCATTCACAGCTCACTCTCCTTAATCCTTATTGTATTTACCTGTTATATATATTTTATATGAGGAATAAATGAAATAGTTATTGTAAACGACTAACACTGAGCTGAGTATCTCAAACGTTATATATTCATGTCATGGAATTTATTTTTAGAGTGTGGTTTTTTTTATTTTTATTGCAGCAGTATTATGATATGATATGATATGATATGATATATTTTGTCAATGGAATTTGACGGGCAAATAAAGGGAGACTTGATTAAATTAAAGCCTCCATTTACATACAGCCGGTAATAAACACGAAAATATATAAGTATTGACCATACAATAATTAGAGGAGTCATAGACGTCACATTCATAATTGTTACTAATAGTTTCATGTGAAGTCTTTGAATCCTTTTATTATTATATTTAGCTCTGTCAAATGGCATCGAGCATTATTTGTGCTATTAGATAATATCTAATATATTAACTACATTTACATTTTACAAGATTATTATTTTTGTCATTATTAATTAATCATATTAATTATATTAATTAATCATAAGCGGCTTGTTTATACAATTTTCAAAAAGATGAAATTGTCTGCTTTGTTTAAAGGGACAAAATTGACCGGCGACCGCTGCGAGCACAAGTTGAATTTATGCTTAGCGTAATTCAACCGTCTCGCTTTGAAACAATTGTTATACGCAGGACTAACTTGTAATAAAATTCATGTCAACAATGAACATTGTGTTATAACAATAAGCGTGCACGTGATCCCAAGTGCGTAGCGCCTGCCGGTCATTTTTGCTCCTTTAAATGATGATAGAATGCCGTTAATGTTTTTGATTCTATATGATGTTCTTCTAATGAATTCCACCATTGGATGGTACGAAGGGAAAATCAATGCTTGCTGGACTCAAGGCGTGGTGAATTGCTTGATTTGAGTTTAAATCTATGTCCGCGTAGCGTGTATTTAGAATGGTCGTAATGTAAAGATAAGGTATCTAGCGTTAAGCCCACTATAGGTAATGTGACATTTTATATAGCATAAGCAGGTCTGCTTTGACTCGTCTCAGCTCTAACGATTCTAGTTTTAGAATACATAGACGATCAGAATAACTTGGATATTTTAATCTTCCTAGTTTGCATATAAAACCTCCTTGTAATTGTTCGCTGGACGTTTTCTATTAAGAAAATATCTTTAGTAAGCCATGGATTCCATATTGGAGACGATGATTCTAGTAAAGGATGTACATAAACTTTGAAGGCTCGAATATACAAATCAATTTGTTTCGAGAGAAAACAATTTAATATTAAATATAATCTAGACTTTGCTCTAGCAGCTATTGAACAGTGCTTCGATAACTTTAGATCAGAAGTTAGTATGGTCTAGTATGATTCCTAGATCACGAACGCGTTTAACATCATCAAGTTCATGGTTATCAATTGAATAAGATATTTGCGATACCTTGATACTCCCTGTACAAATACAGAAGGAGGAACATTTCTCGTATGTGATGCGAAGCTGCCAAAAATCTTCGCCCAACTGCTCAAGTTATTTAAAGTGTTCTGTAGACTATTGCAAATTAATTCACTACGAGGACAGAACAATTTAGTGCCATCGGCAAATATTTTTACCTGTGTTGGTTTTTTTAAGACAGGTGGTTATGTCTTTGATGAATAAATAAATAAAATTGGTCCTAAAACAGGACCTTGAGGGACACCGCTAATTATACACATTTTGAGGAGGAGAATACATTACTAACTAATACAAGTTGTGTGCGATTTAGTAAAAACGATGATATCCAATCAAGAAGTTCAAATTTAAGGCCATAAGCTTAAAATTTTAACATTAATTTAGTATGCGAAACGGTATCGAATGCTTTGCTAAAATCGACATAAACACCGTCCATTCTCAGACTGTTATCAGATGCAATACTCCAGTTGCGTAGGGTTTCCAGTAGCTGTGTACATGTCGACCACGGGTGTGTGAGATAAGATGCGGGTGTGCGTCTTGATAAGAATTCAGCATGTCTTGTTCGGAAGATATCAAATTGTGTTGTAGTAAGAATGATAACATTTCAGTCTTTAAGATGAATTTCATAAGTTTACATGATATAATGTTAACGATATTGGAAAATAGTTTTTTGCCAGAGAAGATTTACCCTTCTTGAAGATTGTTAACAATTGCAGTTTTCCATATTTTTTGTAAATAGCCCGTTAACAACGATGATTCAAATAGTAGAGAAAGGTATTAGTAAAATCATTATAGAGTATGGCCTCACACAAATTGCAACAGAAGCATTTTTCATCAATTCTAGGATCACATTTATGCTTAGTAACACATCCAAAATGTTTTGAAATCGGAGTAGGCAAAATAGCTTAATTTTCGCAATTTGATAAATGGCATTCCCAGTAGAAACATGAAAGTGAGGCTGTCAAAATCCAGTGCAATCATATGATTTAATTTGAGGAAATACCATCAGCCATAGTAGAAGTAGCCTTGCATCATTTAGCTCATATAATGTGCTTAAAATGTCTTTACTGTCACTATGTATCAAATTACCAAAACGAGGCTATGTACGAAGATACATAAATCGGCATAAAAAAACGAGAAAAGCATATACACAGTGAGTAAAAAATGTTATTAATTATGTTCCAACATTCCACTAGCAGTATAGATCATGTAAATACTTTATTTACATGATCATCGATAAAAGATTTGGGCCTGCGCGCAGGCTATGTGTAGAACTCGGATTTCTTTGGATCTCATGTAAAATATGTTCAGATTAATTTAAAAATTTTAATTTCGGATCAGATCGGATCGGATTAATGATTATTGCTGCAGATCGCTATAAGCATGCTGTTTTCGTCCGAATCTACCATAGACATAATAGATATAGACTGCTGATGGCGTTCGAAAACGGGCTTAAAACGTAGCACCTATGGGGATCCATAATGGCTGACACATGCTCCCAAAGTGGTGGGGAAAGCAGTGTTTTGACCTAATATTGTTGTTAGAAAATAAAAGAATAGATGAGCCGGATTATTTCGAGCTACTTTTAAATCAACTAAATATGATTGTATTTAACAGGTTTGTTGTGCATCACTCAATTTCGAATCAAATCCGCTTAATTATTTTATCAAATTTTCACTGAAATATCCCAATTTTGTAAGTAGGAATATCGCTGCTTTTGTAACAATAAGACATCAATATTTCAGAGCTTGCTCAGATTTAACATGTATTAATCATCCAAGCTGTATTTACTGGACAAGATTCATGTTTACTGCTGGTTACAGCAAAGCACAGGACGCAGAATGAGCGTAGAAAAGTTGATATTGAAACAATAACAAACAAATTCCAATAATGCTACGAAAAATATTCAAATTTAATTCACCAAATATCCAAATATTTTACACCCCATAGTGATAATAGTTATAAAGTCTAAGATTGATGAAGATAGCCACAAATTAAGCCTATAAATATCAAAATATGATAATTTTTTATTATAATCAATGTTTCCATATCATTAAAACCAAAAAATGTTCAAAAGCAAGAGAAATAGATATATGCAGCGATTTAAATCAATCCAAACACTTTGTGTTTACTTCAAATACCAAATTGTATTGGAATTTTGACTTTTGCGGTCAGTTTACAACATACAACTGTAACTTTTGGGCGCATGTGTCTACCATTTTGGCTGCCCATGAGTGCCACGCGTCACGTGACCCCATCAGCGGTCTATATCTATTATGTCTATGGAATCTACTCCCCATCATCGACCAAATGTATCGATATCGTAACTGTATCGATATTGTTCGATCACAAACCTCTGTTCAATAACCCAACTATGTCTTTGTCTCAGTATTAGTTTACTCCCAAAAATTCAACTTTAATTAACAAAACATATAATTATTCTAACTAAACCTATCCTCTAATGTTCTCACACTTGAATGTTCTGAACTATTTCTGTATCATTTGCCACAAGGTCAATAATCGTTCCTTTTTAATATCCCCAATCTAGTAATATTTATTATAAATTGCATTCATTCAAGTTACATCTTGAAATGGATCTAATTTATCCATTCTACTTTTGATGCTTGCTTCAATCAATCAATCAATTTATTTTTGATTTAACCTCAAATTCTACCTTCACAAAAGAAAAAAAAAGTGAAGTTGCCAAAGGCATGTTTTAGCGTGTTCGCGTTCGCTTATTGCTAATTTGTTATTCAAATAGCTAACATAGTTGAGATATCATTCAAACATTTGTTTGGAATACTGCTCTATCTTCTCTATCAATTAATATTTCCTTTACAATTCGTTTTCTAACTTAACGGAGTCCATCATTATAAATGAAAGCTAGCACAGCTAGCATATTGCATGATACCATGTTATGCATGATCAGATCAGACAGGTGCGTCATGGTCAATCATTTTTTTCGTGTTGAATGAAATCGGAAACCCATCGCTGAGGATTGGCAGTAAGAAGCTCAAGTGTTTTGACGGACATGAGCTAGCTGTTTTAGATCGTTGCTTACTTAATGTTAATTGTCATGGAAAATTGTCATGGTTTGTTTGGACATAATTTTGATATTGCACAGCTGATAAATTTTATTGAGAAAAATATGAAACCTTCATTACTGGTATGGTTGCGTCTACGAAGCTAAAGGAGGATGGAAAGCGGATGTTTTGTATATCAAGATCTGTACCAATCCCCTTGCAACAAGCTGTTGAGAATGAAATCGGTAAACTACGGTCAAATATGGGCGTAATTGAAACTATGGAAAATGCTTCTCCTGCTGTTTTTGTAAGAAAGAAGTTTACGCATTTGTGCAGATTTTAGTGTCCGTGTAAACGGCAAGATTTTAATTGACGACTATTCAATACCAAATATTGAAACAATTTTCTCTAAGATGGAGGGTGCAGCATATTTTGCAAAAATATACGGTCAGTGTACTGACAAGTTAAACTTGATGTTTTGCTCAAAATTTGTCAGTAGCCAATACTAACAATGTAAAGCCTGTATCGAGTAACTTATACACGCCTGCAAATGGAATGCGAATCAGTTCTGCAATTTTCCAGCGCGTTATTGAAATTATCTTTGCTGGACTCAAATGTTTTCTTGTCATCTGGATGACGTCCTAGTATAAGTAGAAACCGAGGAATCCCTAAATAGAACAATAAATACCATTTTAGAAAGTATCTTATAGGATTTGTTCAAGAGAATTGTCCATTAATGCAGAAGAATGCACCGAACATGCCACAGAAATCTCTTTTCTGGGATACTGAATTTCTGCTACTTGTATTCAACCTGATAAACAACTGGTTAGTAAAATGAATTCTGTTAGAGCACTAAATAATAAAAAAGAGCTCGGAGCATTTGTAGGTCTGATTGATATTTTTGGTCGCTTAATTTCGAATTTGTCAGATAAAATTAGAACATTTACTAAATTGCATAGAAAAATACGTTTGTTTGGGATACCAGCAGAGCATTTGAGGCTCTTGAAAAGTGACTCATTGTCTAGCAATCCAGTTGTTCAACCATTCTCGCTTGTCAAAGTGGCTACGTTAGCTACTGATGCATCAGGAAACTACATTGCAACCCGAATCAACCACTTCCGAAGACCTCAACTACGCGACTCTGCCGTTAGGCAATCAAACACATGGCTTTTGATTTTGACATAGTGACATCATCCGGGACCTTAGATTGCCCACGCCGATGCTCTGTCTCGTTTATCTACAAGCCCATTAAGTTGCGAAGATGTTGTCGGAATATTGCTATTATTGAATCCTGCGAAAATGCTTTATTACAGTCATTCCATTTACTAATTTTCGACTAGCTTTAAATCTTAATCCTGTTGCCAAAAGCATAAAAGCTCACGTAATTTCCCTGGATTGGAAAGCTCCGTCAGAAGCAGAACGCCCTTTCGCATGGGTTTTGAGTCAATTCTAGCTGTGGAAAAGGACGTTGTGTATGTTGTTCTGTTCCCTATATTCTTATTACACTGTGCGACTCTGTATTGAGTAGGGCGCATTCTACTCATCAAAGCATTAATGCGATTCAGCGATTTCTAGTTCAAAACGGGGCATGGTGGCCACTGGCCTGGTATGGCCAAAAACGTAGATCTGTTTGTTTCCAGATGTAAACAATGAGCAGATTTGCGTCCTAAAACAAGTAAAACAGTTCATGAATGGCCTATAGTTTTACCTTAAGAGCGGCTGCACATGGATTTTGGACATGTTCCCGATATAGAAAATGTACTCATTATGACATTATCGTCGATGCAGGTATTGACTGGATCGAGGCATTTCATTGTCCTGATAGATGTATAGCATAAAAATAATAACCATATAATAATGATATTATATTTCATTTGAATTGATTATATCGAAACATAAAATTCAACACAATAATCACAATTAATTGCTAAAGTCAATTAAAAGGATTTCTTGAGACAATAGTGAGATTACAGACACCATATAAAATTGTTCGGATTATATAAATTGCATCACAATTATGCAGCTTGCATATTAATAGACCTTGCATTTAAAACATCTTTGCGTAGTACTATGTGTCCCTACCGGGGTCCCTACGAATGTATGTCCCTATGTGTACTATGTGTGGAAACAAATATGGGTGAAATGGAATACAGGGTCATGCTGCACATACCTAGGATTTGGACCGTGAATCAGAGAGTGTTTAGTATATTTTTAAATACACCTTTATGCAAATTCTGAGTTACCTTGAGAAACCTGCAACAAGTTTAGATCTGTGATTCTCTAACTAGTACCTGTACTGAATCTAAAAACCCATAAATTTCCCGCAGTGCTTTGGTACTTACTGGACACGCACTCGTTTTCTACAATAAATTTTGACTTGATATTAATTTCATTTCTATATTTTTATGAATATATAAGATTATTGATGATATCCTGAGTGCTGTTTATATCAGAGAAAACAGAAATATATGTTTACAATTCAAATGCTGTTAGTTTAAAGTTCCTTTTTTGTACCGCACAGTGTTTCTACTACTGTTCCATCTAATTACATGTTCTTCTAGTATACACTATTCAACAGACTTGGTTACCTGCTCTGGAATTCAAATACGCATGGCAACTAGCAGGGTATACATAATCGACACACGATTGATATATACAGCTGCGACGGTTTACAGGTAATGAAAAATATAGCCCAAATTTTTTAGAAAGAACATAAAAACACCCCCCAAAAAAACTAAAAAAAACTTGAGCAAAGTATTTTTTTAATGAATAAGGAAAGTAACTTGCACCATGTTAAACCTCAAAAATTTTACGGTAAACCATACCCTAGTTTATTTATTCCATAATTAAAGTATGGAAGTTACAGCTAACCCCCCTCCGGAATATTCTTACAGGGCTTCACGGACATCGGCCATATCAGTGTTGCATATATGTTTGTTATAACAATATTTCCCTGAATCAAGGTATTTTTAAAATACACTAACATACACTAACACTAACTTTTCTGTAAATAATTTTCGATGAACTCATTGGGTACCTGTGAATGCTCAGTGTCGACTGCCTAACAGGAATATGCAACTGAAAATCATTCCGAAAACACCATGTCCATTATTTGGGACAATGTAAACTGTTGGATATTGTTTTACTTACACCAATGGGATTGTTTGTTAGACTATAATCCACATTTCTTTTCATATAATCTAGCATCTAGCCTGCAATGTATATAACTGATTTTCACTGACAACACCTTCCCTTCAATCTAGAGGTAGGAATGGATTTTTCAAAGCGAAAAAAGAAATTGTTTATGTTTCTTTTAATTTCAATAATTTTGAAGACATCTACTATCGATGCAGCACTGTCTACAACAGGTGATATATTTGAAATTAAACATACTCAGAATGGTAAGAGTGAAGAGAAAAGTCCAATAGATGCAAGAGAGTTGATGAAACATGCGATGAAATGTCAAGATGATACAACATGCCAGGTTACCGAAGTTTTCGAGAAAGATGACAAAATTATTGCCAAACAGCACGCTTCAGAATCCCCCTCAGGTGCAAGCAATCGACAAAACAGCACAAGATTGATAAGATTGGTAAGAGATAATGTTGTTGATACTGTTCTACAATTTTGTCAATTTAAAATTGTATGAGTTCGTTGCAGATAATATAGGCCACATGGATTAAACCAGTGTAAGCTTA